>ONZH01023128.1:0-39670 GCA_900303285.1 Rhinella marina | reverse complement strand
AGCCAGCCAAGTGACAAAAAAAAAATAAATAAAATGTCTTCTAGCCCTTAGAAGGGCTGTTGGGTTCTTTGTGGGTGATCCCTGCCTAACAGACAACTAAATGCAGGCCCTAACACTGTCCCTGAAAGGCAGCAGCTCTATCCCTAACGACATCCAGACGGCATCTGAGCCGAGCTCAGCGGCCAGTCGGTAGTATATTCCAGGGTCACCTGATGAGGCCAGCCAACCCCTGCTATCGACATGTAAGGGCCCCACGTGATGCTGGGTGTACTGTAGAGTCTCCTGGCTTGTGATTGGCTGTGTTTTTAGGCGCCAAAAAAGCACGATGCGGAAGTTGCCATTTCCTCGAGCATGGCGAGATACTCGTCCGAGCATCGAGCAGTTACGAGTACCCTAATGCTCGAACGAGCACCAAGCTCGGACGAGCATGTTCGCTCATCTCTACCCCTCACCTTTCCATAGGTTGTGTTGGTTGTGTTTGTCATTGTGTCTCATCTCCACTGAAATGAATGTGGCTTGTAATATCACACATAACCTATGGACAGCTGTGATGCTGTTTTTGGAAGAACCGAACCTTTAAGAAATGAAAGGCATGCTGCAACCACTAACAGCATAAATAACTGCATTTGTTGAGTAGAAGGAGTCAGTATATAACAGATGCCATATGATTATCTGTAACACATTGTACTGTAATTTTAGCAAGGTATAACCTCTCTAAGACCTAAGCATGTTACTAGGTAACCTGATTGTCACAAGCTGCCATAGAAACCTCTCAAGTACATTGTGCTAATTGTGTTCCTGAAAAATCTGCCAACAGTTGACATTTTTACAGGGGTGTAGCTAAAGGCTCTTGGGCCCTGGTGCAAGAGTTCAGCTTGGGCTCCCCCCCCCCCAGCTTTTCTGCTGACCCCCGCCCCCCCTGCCAAATTCTCACCCTAACCTTTTTCCTCCTAACATTACGTGTATCACTACAGAACATACAGGGTAAGGCTACAGTCACACCACTGTAGTTTTTGCGGCCTCCGATCTGCATATTTTGTGGCTCAGATGCGGACCCATTCACTTAAATGAACACTGTGTGCTGTCCGCATCTGTATGTCCATTCCTATTTTTGTCCATTTGCGGACAAGGATAGGCATCGTTACAGTGGATCTGCAAAAAAAAACGGATGCCATACGGAACATCATTCTTTTTTTGCGGATCCGCAATTTGCAGACTGCAAAACACAATGTTCGTGTGAATGTAGCCTAATACAGCGCCCCATACCTCGTACATCCAGTGACGTCTCCTCTGATGTAGATGTTCTCTTTCCTCATCTTCTCCTTTCAGACCAGTCACCATTTTTCAGCCATTTCTCATCTCTGCAGTTTGACAGAAAAAAATCTTAGTTTACTACTTTTCCATCATCCTCCCGTCTTCTGGACAAATCATCCTACCACCCCCAGTACTGTGCCACTAATACCACACAGATCGTGCCCTTCAATAATTATTGGCACACAGTGTCCTAAAATAACTGCGCCCAGCGAATAGTGCCCCTGACAGTAATAGTATAAACATAATGTTCCCCAGAAATAACTGCGCTATGCTGATACTGTGCCAGGGTGCCCCCCACAGTAATAGTGCCCCCAAAGTCCCAACTAATAATTCTCTGCCAGAGTGCACTTATTAGTAATAGTGCCCCCAACAGTACTAATGTCCCCACTGTGCCCCAAAAGTAATAATGCTTCCAATGTGCCAGTAAGAAGTGCCCCCAAAATTTCACCCCAATAATGTGCCAGTAAGAAGTGCTCCCCACCCATAGATGCCCCCCAAATTATGTGCCAGTAAGAAATGTCCCAATAATGCGCCAGAAGTTCCCCCATTGATTCCCCCCAAAATCATGTGCCAGTAAGAAATGCCCCCAGTGCCCCCATGTGCCAGTAAGAAATGCCCCAGTGCCCCCATGTGCCAGAAAAATGTCCCCAGTGCCAGTAAAAATGCCCCCATGCCATAAAGAAATGCCCCAAGTGCCAGTAAGAAATGCCCCCAGTGCCAGTAAGAAATGCCCCCCAATGCCCCCATGTGCCAGTAAGAAATGCCCCCAGTTCCCCATGTGCCAGTAACAAATGCCCCCAGTGCCCCCATGTGCCAGTAACAAATGCCCCCAGTGCCCCCATGTGCCAGTAAAAATGGCCCCAGTGCCTGTAATAATGCCCCCAGTGCCAGTAAAATGCCCCCAGTGCCCCATGTGCCAGTAAAAATGCCCCATGTGCCAGTAAAAATGCCCCCAGTGCCCCCATGTGCCAGTAAAAATGCCACCAGTGCCCCCATGTGCCAGTAAAAATGCCCCCAGTGCCAGTAAAATGTCCCAGTAAAAATGCCCCAATGCGCCACTAAAAATGCCCCCAGTGCCAGTAAAAATGCCCCATGTGCCAGTAAAAATGCCCCCAGTGCCCCCATGTGTCAGTAAAAAAACTCCCCCAGTGCCAGTAAAATACTCCTAGTGCCCCCATGTGCCAGTAAAATCCCCCCAGTGCCAGTAAAAATGCCCCCAGTGCCAGTAAAAATGCCCCCAGTGCCCCCATGTGCCAGTAAAAATGCCTCCAGTTCCAGTAAAAATGCCCCCATGTGCCCCCAATAGAGCTCCGGTCCGTGCTACAATAAAAAAAAATAAACACGAATACTTACCTCCATGGAGCCGGCAGCGATGCTATGCAGGCCTCTTCCGGCCTGTGTCCCGCGCTGTACGGCTCAGGCGGCGCGATGACGTCATCGCGCCGCCTGAGCCGGCCTCTGATAGGCTGCAGGCCTAGATGCCTCTCCCTCCCCTGCCCCGCAGTAGAATACAGGCATCTGTATCGCCAGCCTGAGGACGGCGATACAGATGACTATGGAGATGAGCGCTTCCACAATGGAAGCGCTCATCTCCCTCTGCCCCGCCGCCACCCACATCTGTGCGCAGGGCCGCGCTGCACCTGGCTAATTGGCGGTGCAGCCCTGAAAGTAGCAAGGGGGGCCCTCGGGGCCCCAATGGCTTAGGGGCCCGGTCGCAACTGCGACCGCTGTGACCCCTATAGCTATGCCACTGCATTTTTAGGATATTGTTGCATGTGTTCCATTAGTAAATTTATTTTAACTATTTACTGACTGAACTTAAAAAAAATGTGAGAAAAATCACATCACACCCACTAACCTTACTATTATACCTAAATCATGTAAAGCTTGAGGAAGGCCTGCATGCTGAAATGTTGCTGTAATGTGCTTCATGATAAATAAAGTATTGAAAATCTATCTGTAGATGCCTTCTTGCACATGAAAAAGTTTGCATGCCTCTCTATAAAATCAAAGACACAAGGAGGTACAGTAGGACCCAGAGGCGTAGCTAGAGGTTCAGCACAGGGGGGGCGAAACGCTTCCCAAACGCACGTTTCCAACTTCACAGGCACATACTACTAGTTGTGGTTATAATATTGTATTAGAAAGATGACTATATAAACTGCTAGATAATCTATGCTGTTAAGTACAGTACAATAGACTTTCTACCTACCCTACTGTAAATACACTACCATATAATGCAGTAAAATATAGGAGTAATAGGATTAAAAAACAACGGGACTCCTATGTTAAAGGAAACCTGTCCCCAGTTTTTACATCACTAAACTAACAGTCCCCTGCCCCCATCAGACCTCAGATCATCAGAATGTGCCCCCATCAGACCTCAGATCATCAGAATGTGCCCCCATCAGACCTCACATCAGCGTATTGTGCCCCCATCAGACCTCAGATCAGCGTATTGTGCCCCCATCAGATCTCAGATCAGCGTATTGTGCCCCCATCAGACCTCAGATCAGTGTATTGTGCCCCATCAGACCTCAGATCATCAGAATGTGCCCCCATCAGACCTCAGATCATCAGAATGTGCCCCCATCAGACCTCACATCAGCGTATTGTGCCCCCATCAGACCTCAGATCAGCGTATTGTGCCCCCATCAGATCTCAGATCAGCGTATTGTGCCCCCATCAGACCTCGGATCAGCCTACTGTGCCCCCATCAGACCTCACATCAGCCTACTGTGCCCCCATCAGACCTCAGATCAGCGTATTGTGCCCCATCAGACCTCAGATCAGCATATTGTGCACCCATCAGACCTCAGATCAGCAGAATGTGCCCCCATCAGACCTCACATCAGCCTACTGTGCCCCCATCAGACCTCAGATCAGCGTATTGTGCCCCCATCAGACCTCAGTTCAGCGTATTGTGCCCCATCAGACCTCAGATCAGCGTATTGTGCCCCCATCAGACCTCAGATCAGCGTATTGTGCCCCCATCAGACCTCAGATCAGCGTATTGTGCCCCCCATCAGACCTCAGTTCAGCGTATTGTGCCCCCATCAGATCTCAGATCAGCGTATTGTGCCCCCATCAGACCTCAGATCAGTGTATTGTGCCCCCATCAGACCTCAGATCATCAGAATGTGCCCCCATCAGACCTCAGAACATCAGAATGTGCCCCCATCAGACCTCACATCAGCGTATTGTGCCCCCATCAGACCTCAGATCAGCGTATTGTGCCCCCATCAGATCTCAGATCAGCGTATTGTGCCCCCATCAGACCTCGGATCAGCCTACTGTGCCCCCATCAGACCTCACATCAGCCTACTGTGCCCCCATCAGACCTCAGATCAGCGTATTGTGCCCCATCAGACCTCAGATCAGCATATTGTGCACCCATCAGACCTCAGATCAGCAGAATGTGCCCCCATCAGACCTCACATCAGCCTACTGTGCCCCCATCAGACCTCAGATCAGCGTATTGTGCCCCCCATCAGACCTCAGTTCAGCGTATTGTGCCCCCATCAGACCTCAGATCAGCGTATTGTGCCCCCATCAGACCTCAGATCAGCGTATTGTGCCCCCATCAGACCTCAGATCAGCCTACTGTGCCCCTATCAGACCTCAGATCAGCGTATTGTGCCCCCATCAGACCTCAGATCAGCCCACCCAGCCACATAGGATTAAAATAAAAAACCTTACTTACCTGTTCTGCGCTGCGGCTGCCCTCCGGTCCGCGCTCTGCTCTCTTCCCTGGCCCGCGCACACTATGACCTGACGCTGCGTGCAGCGTCAGGTCATAGTGCGCGCCACCAGGGAAGAGAGCAGAGCGCGGACCGGAGGGCAGCCCAGCGCAGAACAGGTAAGTAAGGTTTTTTATTTTAATCCTATGTGGCTGGGTGGGCTGATCTGAGGTCTGATGGGGGTCCCTAAATACAAGTGAGCGCTTCCATAATGGAAGCGCTCACTTGTATTCGCCTGATTCTGGGCCCCCCTGAGTCACTGGGCCCGGAGCCGTCGCCCCCCCTGCCCCCCCGGTAGCTACGCCACTGGTAGGACCCTATAAACATATTAAAGACTCATAACATTCTTGTGCAGTAGACCTTAGCTTGGTGGAATGAACAGGCCCTGACAAACTTATATTTGGTTACTGAGTAGCAAGCTGCAATGAGAAAGAGCCTCTATAGCATCAAGGGTGACACTAGGGAGGCTTGTTCCCATGGCGGCCTGCTGCCCCTCCTCCCCAGTCAAATGGATGTTGTAGAGATGCAGCAGCAGCAGTTCGGGCATCAGAAGTGTTGAGGGTGCTGGGGAGTGGGGTAGGTATAACCATTATGAGAGGTCCAGGCACTTTGAGCGGTATTATAAGGGTTGGATAACCCCTTAACCCTTTGTAAAGGGTTACAAGAAAAATTACAGGAAAACTAAAGCTGGAGAGCAGGATATCTTTACTTTGCTTTTTGCCCAGGACAGCATTTTTTTTTTTATAATAAAACCTACGCTTACATTTTGCTAATTGACAGAAGAAAAGATGACTGAAATAAGGAGATACTGAAAGGTGGCTCACAATACATGCATTACAATAGCTTATCTAGAACACAGTCTTTTGTTCCTTTTAGCACATCAAACATTGCAGTATATTTGACAAACATGACAAATATATCAAATGACAGTTCATCATTTCATCGTTTTAATGAATGTTTTACTTATTTTTTTGCTTTATAAAAGTTTCTAGCTCAGCAATTCCACATTAAAATATTTTTTATTGTTCATTATGGCTCATTTCTTCTCTATGCCTATGCAAAACCATTTGACCTCATGACCCTATATAAATTAGTGTAAGACATTTTTAGGAAGAAACTGCTGTGGCTTTGTATTGTAGAAATTAAGTGTTGAATAAAATAAGTAAGTGCTTTTTGAAAAAAGTGTGAATAATAATTCTAACTTTGCAATAACTTCCTTAACAGCTTAACGGTGTATTCTGGTTATAACAAGTTACCCCCTATCCACATGGGGATAACTATCAGATCAATGAGGGTCCTACTACTTGGACCCTCACCAATCACAAGAACAAGGACCCTGTACCCTGTGGAGCCCCCCGAAATGTACAGAGCAGATGGTTGAAAATGAACACCGCCACTCTATTCTTTCCTATAGGAGTTCCAGAGACACCACTTTAAGCACCAGCCTATTTTGCAGCTTTAAAGGGGTTCTACAGGAATTATATGAGATGACCTGCAGAAACCTGTCCTAGTGCATGAATAGAATCTTTGCTCTACAATAGAGAGTAAACTAAGATATGCCATCATGGTTGAGTAGCCAGACAGAAAGGGGAATCAAGATCCCCTTTCTGTCAGGCTGCTCAGCCATTACCATGTATCACACACAGGATAGCATCAGTAATGGTGCAATCATGTGTGAGATATGCTGTCTTAGCAGCCTGATGGGAAAGCTAAGAAATGTAAAGTGAAGCCAGGCTGCCCCCCCCAAAAAAAAAAAAAACAAAAACAACCAACCAAAGTGGACACAACCCATTTTATTCACAATCTTATAGAATTACCAAAGGATCCCTTTAAGGTGTTTGTCTCAGTAGAGATAACAATTTTCAAAAACAATTTCCGCAGGGCAATGAGCTGATCTCCATGGGTCCCACTTCTGGGAGCCTTGGTGAACAAATGATTTTGCCAGGGGAAGCCACATCCAGCCAGGCATTTCCACTGCAGGAGTATTACATGGCAATCATTCAACTGAATGGATGTCAGTGTAAGGCCTCATGCACACGAACGTATTTTGTTTCCGCGTCCGTTCCGTTTTTTTTGTGGATAGGATGCGGACCCATTCATTTCAATGGATCAGCAAAAAATGCGGACAGCACACCGTGTGCTATCCGCATCAGTATGTCCGTTCCGTAGCCCCGCAAAAAAAATATAACATGTCCTATTCTTGTCCGTTTTGCGGACAAGGATAGGCATTGTTAAAATGGATCCGCAAAAAAACGGAAACACGGATGCCATACGGAACGTCATCCGTTTTTTTTGTGGATCCGCAATTTGCGGATCGCAAAACACATACGGTCGTGTGCATGTAGCCTAATGCAGTGTAATGCAAGGGCAGCTTGATCGGTCCCCCTTCTATGATATATGTCTATATGTGTTACAGCATATGGAGAGCACATTTCTTAGCAAAGCAAACTATTACCTTTGTTTTTTATTGCATTCTGAAATCCATAACTTTCTCCTTTTTCCTTCCATTTATTTATTTTAAGTGGCAACATGTTGGAATGCATGTTGCAGAATGAATTTAGTAATTCTGCTGATGTTTTTGTACTTTGTATGCTGGGTACTATTCGGTATAATTGACTTTTATCTATTAGTCAGAATAAATATACTATTACCAAATATGAACATTGTTTTCTTTATATTTTAGTAATCCACACACTTAAAGCAGGCTTAAAAGTTTGTTTGTTGTTATATTGCAAGAGCAATACCTTTTGTTAGTTTTCCATTAACATTGCCACATGTGGCTTGTTTTTTTGCAGAATGAGTTGAAGTTTTTTGCTACAATCCCGGGGTACATATAATTTGACTGTATATATATATATATATATATATATATATATATATATATACAGTACAGACCAAAAGATTGGACACACCTTCTCATTCAAAGAGTTTTCTGTATTTTCATGACTATTTGAGATCTTTGGTTCCAACCACCATGTCTTTGTGCGACGCAGAAAAGGTGAATGGATGGACTCTACACACCGTGAAACATGGAGAAGGAGGAGTGATGGTGTGGGGGTGCTTTGCTGGTGACACTGTTGGGGATTTATTCAAAATTGAAGGCATACTGAACCAGCATGGCTACCACAGCATCTTGCATCGGCATGCTATTCCATCCGGTTTGCGTTTAGTTGGACTATCATTTATTTATCAACAGGACAATGACCCCAAACACACCTCCAGGCTGTGTAAGGGCTATTTGACCAAGAAGGAGAGTGATGGGGTGCTACGCCAGATGACCTGGCCTCCACAGTCACCAGACCTGAACCCAATCGAGATGGTTTGGGGTGAGCTGGACCGCAGAGTGCTAAGCATCTCTGGGAACTCCTTCAAGACTGTTGGAATACCATTTCAGATGACTACTAGAGTTGAGCAAACGTGCTCGTAACGAGCACTGTAGAGCTCGGATCCCCTGCGCTCGCATGGGCGCAGCCATCCGGATCCGTCCTCCACACCCGACTGCAAGTCAGTGGGGACGGATCCGTTTGGTATGACACACTCGTGTGTCATACCAAACGGATCCGCCCCCATTGACTTACAGTCAGTGAGGACGGATCCGGATGCCCGCGGCCATGCGAGCGCAGGGGATCCGAGCACTACAGTGCTCGTACGAGCACGTTCGCTCAACTCTAATGACTACCTCTTGAAGCTCATCAAGAGAATGCCAAGAGTGTGCAAAGCAGTAATGAAAGCAAAAGGTGGCTACTTTGAAGAACCTAGAATATAAGACATATTTTCAGTTGTTTCACACTTTTTTGTTAAGTATATAATTCCACATGTGTTAATTCATAGTTTTAATGCCTTCAGTGTGAATCTACAATTTTCATAGTCATGAAAATACAGAAAACTCTTTGAATGAGAAGGTGTGTCCAAACTTTTGGTCTGTACTGTATATATATATATATATATACAATACAAAAAAAATGTAGCAGCACTCTGCATGCACTAAGACAAATAAGGTGAATATATGAAAAAGTGAAAAAGCATTACTGCTAAATAGACTTATAGATAAAATGGAAGCTCTTTTGTATTGTATTTGATTAGCTATGGTAGCTTGCACCTGTCTCTCACCTGTAGGAGGTGCTGTTCCATTTTTGGATAATTATATATATATATCTATATATATTTTTTTTTTTTTGGGGGGGGATGGAAAAGCAATAAATCGACCAATTTTTTTTAATTATTCTACAGATCGTTATGATTGCAGCATTACTAAATGTTTTTTTATAAGTTAGTAATACTTGTTGAGCTCAACCAGTATCAAAGACCGGGTGTCAGTAGCAAAGTCCTGTTCTCCTCCAATTCCCAGCAACTATTTGCAGTTCTTGTTTCGTAGCAGAAACTAATAAGAAGTATTGCAAACAGTTGCTGGGAACTGGAGGGGATATGATTTGGTTTCATTTACTTAAGTTCTAAGACCTTACAAAAAAAAAAAACTACTGGATCATATGGAAAGATAACCATTAGAGAGTCCAAGTAGTAGTCCTCTGCCATGAGTTGAGGCCTAAGTGTGTATTTTTTCTTCAGATGTTTTTCATCACAGTTCTTCTTTCTATGATTATATTATGCAATATTCTGAGATAACCCCATAAAATAGCACAATAAGTAGCCTACCATAAACTTGTCCTAAATGTCTCATATTTGTTTGCAGACATAAAACTCTAAATGTTTAATATCTAGTCAGTACTAGATGAAAGCTGAAGAATCAGCTTTTGGCCTTATTTATAGAGCTAAAGCCTAAGCTGGTTATGAAAATGATGTCTGTTACAAGTCAGTTGAGAGTCAGCATAGGAAATACCACATAATTAGCAAGCACAGATATTGGCCTTTGAATATTAAAATGGTATAGCAAAAATACTGGGCATTTTTTGCAGTGAAGAAACATCATGAGGCGACATCAATCAATATACAATTATGAAACTCACTGCGCTATTTTGCTTCACTTGCATTGCATTGAAATGTATTGAAAAGCATTTTCACATGAACTTCACTACTTTCACAAAATTTGGTGCATTTTTGGAGTAAACTAAGCCAACACAAGTTTGACTAGACATTGTATAGTTTAGCCAGATTTATCATCCTACATCAGCTACTCTGATAAATCTGGTGCAATCATTTATTCATTAATTCATTCTGCAGTGCTTGTCTCCAATTGAGCACACAGTCTAGAGTGTCTGTCTAGATTTAGGGTCCATACACACATGAATTTGCACATTTTTGGGGCTGTAAAATGGCAGAATAACTGAATGTAGGGTGGGGGGTTAGGTCACCTGTGTTTTTCTGCTGCATTTTTGTGGATTTTTTTTTTGCAACTATTGTGTTTGTCCATTAGAATATTTTCATGTCATTTTTCGCATACAGAGGAGGTGATGTAAAAACAGCTGAAAAAACACCAAGACACCAGACACCAGCTGAAAAGAGACACCAAGAAAAAAAGACCAAAAGTGCCACCTAATTAACAAAAACACCAGGAGCAAAAAAAAACAAAAACAATTATGTAGCCTGTGTTTCATATTTCGCATAACTTACATCTGCAGCTGGTGCCCCACCCACTACACACACACACAAAACATACAAAAGCACAGAAAAACACCAGTAAAAACCTATATGTGAATAGAACAGTATTAGTAAATCTGCCCCAATGTGTGAAGGAAGACAAATGATGTATTTTGCACCAACAAAATTGGAAAGAGTAGCTGACGAGAATCAGGTCCGGGGCGACAGCCAGTAGACGGGCGCAAGAGGTCGCAATCACATCACCATGACCTCCTGCGCTGGATCTCACGTGATCATGTCATCTTGACCGCCTGCACAGGGATGCGGCAACACAGGCCACGCATCACAGATGGAGGCGGGGGAACTAGAAAGTAAGTGTTTATTTTTTTACACTAAACCTCACCACTACTGGGGTCACTGGGGTAAGCATTATATGTAATTGCCACTAAACGGGTCATCTACTGGGGCACTAAGAGGGGGAAGCATTATATCTAACTAGCACTGAGGGGGGCATCATCTACTGGGGGCACCAAGAGGAGGAAGCATTATATATAACTGTCACAGAGGGGCATCATCTACTGGGGGCATCATGAGGGGGAAGCATTACATATAACTGGCACTACAGGAGACATGGAGAGGCATTATATACTGGCACTTGGGAATCATTTTCTAATGGTATTATATACACTCACCGGCCACTTTATTAGGTACACCTGTCCAACTGCTCGTTAACACTTCATTTCTAATCAGCCAATCACATGGCGGCAACTCAGTGCATTTAGGCATGTAGACATGGTCAAGACAATCTCCTGCAGTTCAAACCGAGCATCAGTATGGGGAAGAAAGGTGATTTGAGTGCCTTTGAACGTGGCATGGTTGTTGGTGCCAGAAGGACTGGTCTGAGTATTTCAGAAACTGCTGATCTACTGGGATTTTCACGCACAACCATCTCTAGGGTTTACAGAGAATGGTCCGAAAAAGAAAAAACATCCAGTGAGCGGCAGTTCTGTGGGCGGAAATGCCTTGTTGATGCCAGAGGTCAGAGGAGAATGGGCAGACTGGTTCGAGCTGATAGAAAGGCAACAGTGACTCAAATTGCCACCCGTTACAACCAAGGTAGGCAGAAGAGCATCTCTGAACGCACAGTACGTCGAACTTTGAGGCAGATGGGCTACAGCAGCAGAAGACCACACCGGGTGCCACTCCTTTCAGCTAAGAACAGGGAACTGAGGCTACAATTTGCACAAGCTCATCGAAATTGGACAGTAGAAGATTGGAAAAACGTTGCCTGGTCTGATGAGTCTCGATTTCTGCTGCGACATTCGGATGGTAGGGTCAGAATTTGGCGTCAACAACATGAAAGCATGGATCCATCCTGCCTTGTATCAACGATTCAAGCTGGTGGTGGTGGTGTCATGGTGTGGGGAATATTTTATTGGCACTCTTTGGGCCCCTTGGTACCAATTGAGCATCGTTGCAACTCCACAGCCTACCTGAGTATTGTTGCTGACCATGTCCATCCCTTTATGACCACAATGTACCCAACATCTGATGGCTACTTTCAGCAGGATAATGCGCCATGTCATAAAGCTGGAATCATCTCAGACTGGTTTCTTGAACATGACAATGAGTTCACTGTACTCAAATGGCCTCCACAGTCACCAGATCTCAATCCAATAGAGCATCTTTGGGATGTGGTGGAACGGGAGATTCGCATCATGGATGTGCAGCCGACAAATCTGCGGCAACTGTGTGATGCCATCATGTCAATATGGACCAAAATCTCTGAGGAATGCTTCCAGCACCTTGTTGAATCTATGCCACGAAGAATTGAGGCAGTTCTGAAGGCAAAAGGGGATCCAACCCGTTACTAGCATGGTGTACCTAATAAAGTGGCCGGTGAGTGTATATATATATATATATATATATATATATATATATATATATAGCACTGTGGTTATATTATTACTACCAGAGATGCTGTAGGGGCATTATTATTATTATTAGGCACAATATCTAGGCATTGCTACTAATGGGGGTACTCTTGGGGAGTATTATCACTATTGGGGCACTATTGCAAATGAGGGCAGTCTGGTAGTACTATTACTATGGTTGGACTATCTGTATGGCACTGTTATATCAGACAGTTTAGTATTTTTCGGCATGGGGTGCACAGCAGGCACAGCATTTGTAGTAGCAGCAGGATGACAGTGGCCCTGTATAAATTTGGGAGCTTAACTGGGGTCTGTATTTGGGGGATGATGTGCTGTATAGTAATACTTGTGTCTTCTTATGTGGTATAGGAGGCTGCACACCCCTCTACTAATCTCTTTATTAGTAAGTAAGGACACTTTAAATCGATTTTTTTTTTCTTTATTTGGGAGGGGGAGACAAATTGCTTGCTCCACCTAGAGCACTAAAATACTGCATCTCAGCCAGCCTTGATGACATTTTCTACAAATTTATGAAACAATGCTAAAATCTGATGCTTTTGAAATTGTTTTTTTTTATACCTGCTGTAAGCAGTTTTACATTTGAACCACAATTTTGTACGTTTACTGGTCGCTGTTTTTTTTTTTTTGTTTTTTTGGAGTTGGAAAACCAATATTACACATTTTGGTGCAAGATTTTGCATCATTTTACATGCAAAATTTTAACCTGTGCAATTTTAGCCCAAATCAGTTATAAATTGGGTAGTAAATAGCCCCTTTGTTATAATGTGCATAGACAGTGTGGTCACTAATGCAAGGTGTCACAACCGAGGAGAAGGAGGCATCAGCACAAGTAAAAGGAGCAGTAATTGCACAGCAGCAGGTTACAAGGTATTTTGTTACTGCTAATAGTTTACAGAATTAGGCTTTAGGTAGAAACATTTTCCCTGGCTATAGCCTTGCATCAGCCTGCTGAATGTTCCTTCTGTGAATAGGTCTTGTTCTGTTCCCCTGACAGACGTCAGGTCTGTATAACTATATTCGCACACAGTGTTCTGAAAACCCTCCCACAAATTGGCAATGTTTTTATGAGCTCAAATTTCATTACACTCCCTGCTGCAGCGCTCTTTATATAAACCGTCCCTGAGAAACCAGAGAGCAACAAGCTTTGAACTTTCAAATCCAAGGACAAGTGTCTGTAACAGGCAGAACATTTACCGTATATCCTGCAGATTTCTGAACGCTGAACAGTCTTTTATCTCACATGGAATATCAGTCACATTGATAACTCAGCAGAGGAAGCTCCACAGCAGGTAAACCACAGGCTCATAAATAAATGTATGTGTTGTTTAAAAGTTTCTTGCTTTTTATATGATTCTAATTGATTTTCTTTCTTAAATATGTGCTCCTTAATTAAGTTCATTCACTAGATATTTGAGTTTTAATGCCGATGATTTCTCAAATGGCGCAAAACCATCTGTGTGCTATGCAGCTTGCATGGGCCCAGCTATGTCACTTTTCTTTTGGCGTTTGAGTTTTTAAAGTGCAGTCTGTGCTGTGTTGTAATTAAATATAATTGTTTCTGTTCTGGTTTTGTCTCTCAGGTACAGTTTAGCTGCATTTTGTACCATTCTTGATACTAGTGTTGTCTGAATTGGGACTATGGCATCTGTTCCATCAGCTGGTTGCCTCTTAGCAAAAAATCAGTTTTACAGAGGTAAGCAACTAAAAGATCGATGTCTTTATAAAGTTTCTTTAAAGAAATCTAAAACTTCTTTAAAACTTCTATTCTGAACAGAGAGTGTGCAATAATATCTTCTTTTTGCAGTTTGGCTGAACTCGGAGTCTAGTGTCTGTTCCAGTAGTTCAGACTCAGGACTTCCTTCAGATCTGGAGAAACCTCAGCAAGGTATTTTTTTTTCTTTCAGCCTGTTTATTTTACTATGTTATCAATGTATAATACATAACCAGCGTTCAAAGGATTTTTGTGTGCATTTAACTCAAGCTTAAATGTTTCTGTTTACACACGAATATCCAGAGACAGCACGTTGGAACAACCTGTTATGTCCCTAGTTCCTGCAATATAGATAAGCTTGTGCCCATAAATACACAAACAACAAGATTTGAACTTGGCGATTGTCACGCTTGTGCAGATTACGTAATTATTCAGTCTTTTCATCACAAATTCTAATGAAATCAACTTTGAAAATACAACACTTCACCTACTTTAATATGTGTATATATTACTGGTGAGAGTATACTAATTATATTGTAAGATATCTCTTATATTCAAAGAATTCAGTTGAGTGTTTATTAGAAACTCTTGTTTTTTTATTTTTTTACCCCTATAAAAGCCTCCACTAACTTACAACTTATTGCATGCTATGTTAAAAGGAGTAAGTCACCTGCAAAATCAGTTACACAGAAATCATACTGCCATGTACAGTGGGTGCCCCAAAACATGACCATACCATTCTTGTGAAAATTCAGTTATCTAATCCTGAGAAATTCTTCACTTTGTAAGCAAATAAGGTACTTGGTGCATCATGGCCTGGGCAGCTTCATTCGGTGAACCTGGCTTCCCCTGTTTTGTTCCTACCAGCAGAGAAATCTCAGGGACTGTTATTAAAAAAAAGAGGGGAGGCGCTTGACGGCATCACTGGTGGAGAGCTGGTGCACCCAACTGAGCGGCCCTTCCTACAGTGCACCAAAACTCTTATTGGCATGAAAATAAAAAGAATCATTTCTCAAGATTGGGGGATTGGATTTTTCGCAACAAATGTATGGTTATGTTTCACAGCACTTGCCCTGCAATTCAGGATTCTTAGTTTGAAACAAATTTGGAAAGTAAAAAACTCCTTTTAATATCAAGCTTATCTGGAATATGCAGTTTAGTTCTGGGTACCAGTTAATAGAAAGGATGCCCTGGAGATGGAAGAAGTACAAAGGAGAGCAACTAACCTGATAAGGGGCATAGAGGGCCTTAGTTATGTGGGAAATAATTAAATGTATTTAGTCTTGAGAAGAAGCATCTAAAAGGGGAAATAAATATATAAATGGGCCATACAAAAAATATGGCGAAAAGCTGTAACATGTAAAATCCTCTCAATAGACAAGGGGGCACTGCCGCCATCAGGTGAAGAAAAAGTTCAGTCTCCAAAGGTGTCAAAGCTTCTTTACTGTAAGAACTGTAAATCTGTGGAATATTCTACCTCAGGACATGGTCACAGCAGAAACAATGGGCGGTTTTAAAACAGGCTTAGAATTGTTAAAATTAAATAACATTAATGCTTGAATGAAAATGTGTAGAGGTCTCGGTCTCACTCCCCTTTTCTAAAATTCACATCCCTACATATCCCTTGGTTGAACTTGGTGGACTTACGTATTTTTTCAACTGTATTAACTATGTAACTATACAATGTATAACAGTTGGCTCTTACGCTCTCTCTAGTGGTAACGCAGGCAGACAGACTGTGTATCTGAAATACAAATTTCGGACTGTTATAAAGATATAATAATAAATTAATCAGCACATAATTATGGACCTAAAAATAAAATGATAAAAAGTGGAGAGTCACTTTAAGTTTAATATTTCTTTGAACAAGTAAAAAAAATTCATGTTACCCTAAGACAGATGTCACATTACCAATTTGATTGCAACTCTTGTATAGGTTTACCTGAGATGATTGAAAAATGCTGGTGGTTGAAAAACTTTTTCCACTGTGAACAAGTTTCTACGTCCTCAGTGCAGATAAACATGGGAACTGTAAGGTAAGATGGTAGTAGTTGTTTTGGGATGTGAAGGATACAAAAAATTGTTTACTTGCATTGAGGGTCCTTTATATTTCTCTGGAATATCATAAGATATTGTAGTGATGCAGATAGCTCTTAGCATGTTTTAAGGTGGCAGCAGATCTCCCATCTTGGTTCAATGCCTACAGCTGTATATGTTGCAAGTCTTTTGAAAATTAATATCTATTATTCTATAACCCACATTACCGTTATGGTACAACTAAAGTAGCAGATCTCTTATAAAACTTTTGTATGTCCCAGACCACTCTTTCCCCAGCTTTATTACCTTTGTCAGACCACTCCTCTGACTCTATCATCTGCCTGGTCAGCACTTTCCCATTTCTACTGAGTATAGAGTTTACCCATTGCAATCTGCAGACAACTTGTTATAGAGCAAGAGGTGCTAAGCAGATTTATATATAATTTTGTGGGAAAAGAATTAGCTAAACTCGCAATTTATTTAGTAAAATATGTGCTCTTTTGGAACGCATTAGCCATGTGGATGGTCTTATTAGTGACTGACAACCTTCCCTGTATAAGTGCGTGTATACACAGTCCTCGTGTGCAATTAGAATCTGAATCTTTTCCCAAAAATAGGAAATATCAATCTGCTCAGCTCCTCCTGATCTATAACCTGCTGCCTGCAGATTGCATTGCATTTCATGTTGAGAAGTTCCCATTAAAGTATTATTTCACACTCATTCACTAGAGGTTAATTTAATACAACCCCTGCCATTCTACATGTCCAATCACTCTTCACCTTCTTCTCCATATTTCCATATCTTACATGACAGACTATTACCTCCTAGTCTCCTTTGCACATCACTATTCCCCCATCACTTTTCTTCCATCTCATATATATACCAGAAAATTTTTCTCTCATCACTACTATTTTTAACTTCCTTTTCAATTTTTTCATGAACAAAACAGCACATTCTATAGTTTACCTCTCTGCCAAACTACTGATTCCCAAGCCTTCTATGTGCAACCATCTACCCTTTTGACTACTAAAGGGGTTATGACAGGATCTAAGGGTAGAATTGTTAAAAAAAATAAGCAATGCTCACCACCCCAACCCACCTCCACTGCTGTTCCAAGGCTTACTGGTCAAAACTGAACACATTGTAAATAGATGTTGATGCCAGCTCAGCCAAACACTGGTCACAAAGGTGATTTGCCTCAGCCAACGGTTGGCTGAGCAAGCATCTCCAGGCATTTTCCAGCATGTCAAGACAGAATCAGTGGTGACCCAGTAAGAATCAGAACAGCAGTGGCCAAGGATCAGTGAGGTGAATAATGCTTTTTTCTGTAACTGTTTTACTCTTCTGGACAACCCCTTTAAATAATCTCCATTACATGAAAGGCAGATGTTGAGAGTGATATATTAAACTCCATTGTATTCAATTACACGAAAAGAGGTGAGATACTAAAAAGAAAATTTTGCTAACTTTTCAGCCCAAATATCTAAAATAACAGAGCTATTACACTCGGATCGCTATATTACGGAAAATATATATGTTTTAATGCTTGCGTAGAGACTCACTTTAATGTGTTCGTAATTTAAAAAAAACACTGCTGCAAAGTCTTCCTGTGGAGCTATTTTTGCCTGCAGCAGAATCTCTTTGAGTGCAGTACCTCGGTGGTGAAATTGACGTGAAAAGAACTACACTCTTTCATAAAAATGATTGTTTTCTACCAGTTGGATAATATACCTCCCTCTAAAGCTGCTACCCTGGAAAAAGTTTATATTGGAAGTGTAATAAATAGCTTATCACAATATTGCATATGGTATTAACTGAGGAGTATAATGTTCTTTTTTTTCTTTAATAGACACCACAGCTGATTGTAACTGTCTACAGTTGTCTTACTTGCTTCCATGGATGACAGTAAAGAAATGCTACAAGCTATATCGTCTGGACAGAATCAACTCTACATACAAACAAGATTATTAATTACTGTACTTTCTACCCAAAACCTGACCATATCACCATTCACCATGTCTAATCACACAATTTTTTTTCTTACCATTCTATCTGACAGAACCTTGAATGAGATACGTATACTAACTAGATCTACAGATTTGATGTAATTGATACCAAAGTAACAATTAGAGATATGGGAAGGGAAGCAATTCTAAACTAATCAGAGTCAAAATTTGAGTTGCCACTGAATCAGATTTTTTTTGTGATTCAGTTCAGTCAAATTTTGGCAGAGAGAAGAAGAAAAGATTTTTAAAAATCACAATAATAAAAAAAGATAAAGAAAAAAGTGAAAGACTAGAGAGAAAAAATTTAGGATTGCTAGGAGACCTCAGAGGGTCATACACAAATCTTCAGGCCAATTGGAGCACGTTCGATTCGGGCTCGAATGCAAGCGGTCAACCTATTCGGCCGATTCAAATCAGAATCCAATTTTCAACGATTTTCTAATCTCTAATAATAATAATACCTTTATGTCTGCGTAGAAGCCAAAAGTATAACAAGGTCAATCGATTTTATAGTCACTAGACATACTTTTTTAAATGGAACATGTAAGAACATGGCTTGGCATATTCCTAAATAGATATGCCAATGTTAGAAGGGAGGAATGTATGTATAAAGACAAACTGAGTTTTGAACTTCTTACGATTTCTCTCTTCTTGGAATATATTTCTTTTCTGTTTCATTTTCACATTCTCATTCATATCAATGAAGGGATGTTTTTGTAATCAAAGCTTACATGTAAAATTGTATTCTGGTTAAATACCAGAATACTAAATGAATATTTTTGAATTTTTTAATGTTACACATAACCACAGACATGGAGCAAATAGGTAGAGAGGACTTTCATCGGTGCCAAAAATCTGAGATACTAAAACAAACATAAACCAATGTCAGTCTCTTCCATGGTTGAAACATTTGTTAAATAAGTTGGAATAATTCCTTGGCAGTTATTTTTCTTATCCTTAACCTGTTTATACACATTATATTTCTTTCTTGGCAAATGCAATACATTAGTTTATGCTGGAATTTACACAGTCTAAAGTGTTTCAGCTATTTCAAGTTTTCCGCACATACCAAGTCCCTTGAACATCACATCTTTTTAGATCAAATAGATAATCTGATCACAGCACAAGGGACTGGTGGAGCATCACTTTATATTTCCTTGAAGATTGATTCTCATCCCCCGTGTGATCTGATCATCAGTTTTATCTTAGAAGACTTATTGGAGATCATATTTCCCAGGCACAATGTGCTGAAGGAGTCTGATATTCTCAACTTTCCTACAACCCTTGGTGGACACTGGACAGCTATATAATATCTATGCTGGCTTTAGACTTGTGCACAGAATTAATCTTGGTAGGCTAATTCTAAAAACTAATGGCAACATCAATAAAATATACATATATAAGATTAAACATCCCAATGAATACGAATTTTGGAGACAGAATATTTCTGATTCAGTCTGAGATTTTAGCTTGAATAGCACAGAATCTTTGGATACAATTTAAATTTGCTCTAGATATCTCTATTAGAAGATGAGGATAGCAGAAGAAGTTATACAGAGAAATATTTGAAGACAGCTGTCCTAATATCGAAAGACATTTCCAGCTACAGTACGTCGTGCGCCTTGTTAAAAATAAAAAGCCAGTTGAAGCTTCCTGAGGATAATCGGATCATGATCATCAGAGCCTTCTGATCTGTGACATATTCTAGCGTTCTTAAACTTGCAGATCTTTCTGCAACATGAAGTATATTTCTTGCAGAATGTTTGCTTGGATTTAATTCTGTAACTTCAATATTATATCCATATTTTCATGGATAGATGTCTTCTTTAAGGCTATATGTGTACTTTTATACTGCACTTTTGTACAAAAATATATGAAAAAAATAAAATATTTCTAATATATGATATCTGCTTTCTCTTTGGGTTTTATGTTTTCCCTATTTGTATCCTGCCTAAAAAGAACATTTAAATCAGAGCAATCAACAAAAACATATAGGGTCCCATTTACTAACTGATATGTGCCACTTCTGTTGTATATATCAGTCACAACAGATTTTGCGTCAAAATGTGGAACTTTTCCCCACTCAAGTCACTTTCCTGACAGGTCTAAAAAAAAGGGGGCAGGGGAAGAGGGTGGTCCAGCAAGCTCAGCTCATTCTTCATTTTGTACACCAGTTTTTGGAGTACAAAATGACTTCAATCTATGCAAGCAAAGGGGGTGGCATAGATTTTAGATTGCCGCACATCCCGCTGGAGGAAGTAACAAAGTTATGTAGATGTCTGTGTCTCCACATAACTTTGGCGCTTCCTCCAGCAGCGCAGAAACAATTAATACCGGCATCTAAATTACCGGTCTTAATAAATGTGCTCCATAATTCCTTTCCCAATTTTATATACATTTCTTCATGCCAACACACTTTTAATAAAGCCATGTATAAGATGTCCATAAAGGGAAAAAACAGTTATTGCAGGAAAAAAGGCAGGTCACATGACACATGGGACATGTCACAGCTGAGTCCAGTTATTGGCTGCAGCAGCCATGTGATCGACGTCAAACCTGATGTTGATGTAGGGAGACTGGAGAGCTACTGTGACAGTGGGGGAGCGAAGGGGCTGGAACCCAAGGATGGGGATCAGGTATGTATGGTTCCCTCTACTGGTCTGGCCACGTTGGGGCTGTCTTCTGGAAAGGGTCTTAGGGATGAACAATCCTTTTAAAGCCTCTTTACACCTGACGATAATTGCATAGGCAATAATTGGGAATGAACAGAGATGATAGCTACATTTACAGGCAGCAATCATCCAATCTGAACAGTATGTGGAGGAGCAATGGTTACTGTGGTCACTCGTCTCTGCAGAGAATCATTGTTTGCTACAGCACCTACCTGTTTTACACAGGATGATTTCCTGCTGGCAAATGATGATTTAATATGCTACAGTAAAAATCTGAGCACCTGATGAGCGAGCTCACACTCATGCATCTGGTGATCAGTGGCACATTTACAAAGAACAATTATAGGGAACTATGGTTCCTAGGAATGCTGGTTACTGATAATTGCCCAGATCTTCTACCAGCCTTACAGTCCAAAACCAGTTTATTTTACATTCCTTAAACTATTTACTGACATTGATAATGGTGGTTTCAGATTTGTTTGCGACTGCTTAGCCATACTAAACCGAAAATTCACATGGCTATTGATTGGCATTTATGCACTGTTATTTATTCTGGGGTGGTCATTGTGTGACTCATCACCTTGAAGCTTAGATATAGCTGATTCTCAATGTTTCCATTTAGAACATCTAAATATAAGTGGAGCACTGGTAGGTGTAAAATTTGGAGAACAAATATATAAAGCATCACCCTATGTTTTTCATCCGTGACTACTCCTCGTACAACATCAGTCCATCGGTAAAGTTTCTTACTGATTGAAATATACATCATGAATTCAGCTCTTGTCTGGAAGATCGTAACTTGCACTGTTGCTCTTTTGTGAAATAGGCCTGGTATTTTCAATCTGTGAAATTCTGCTGAACTCCATAAAAAGTACTAGTAAATATTGAACCTGGTACATCCATTAAAGAAGGACTCCAGTCACTATTAATATTGAAATAAATCTCATTTAACCATTTATAGTGTTAACGTTTTTATTTCCTAAACTGACCCCTAGACAATATCTTGTCTAATGGTCTGTAATAAATTTATTGGAGATCTGTGGCACTTCTAATTTTCCTAAATCTGATAAATTTAGCTATCAACTTAATAATGGGGCTCTGAAACAGCATCAATGTCATGTGGTCATGGATAAGACACACACAAGGAACCATAATAAAGTTTCCCTGTCATAGACTTTCTATTGAGCCTGTCTCCTGCAGCAAGGAGAGAGCATAATACAGATGTAGCAGCTCTGGCGCTCACAGCAGGAACGCGTGAGCGCAGAGCGATATCGCTTCATTCATTAAATGAAAGTGCAGTTACATGTAACCACCACCAGATGGCGCATGGAACTACAGTTTCAGTAGACTTCAGCGCAGCTCCGATCTCCTTGAGGAAATCGGGGCTGCGCTGGTGTTTTAAAACCCATCCCCTCCAGATTAAAACATTGGTGGCGCAGTGTGCCCTCCCCCCCCTCCCCCTTAGTGTTAAAACATTGGTGGCGCAGTGCGCCCTTCACCCAACCCCCCCAGTATTAAAACATTGGTGGCGCAGTGCGCCCGCACTCCCCCTATTAAAAAGCATTGGTGGTGCAGTGCCCCAACTGCCCCAGTATAAGATACATTGGTGGCAGTGGGGATCGGAGCCAAGCAGCGTTATCGCTGGGCTCCGATCAGTTACCATGGCAACCGGACGCCTCCGGTTACCATGGCAACCCCCTAAATATACATTGGTGGCGCAGTGCGCCCTGTCGCCCCCCCCACCAGCGTTATTGCTGGGCTCCGATCGGTTACCATGGCAACCGGACGCCTCCGGTTACCATGGCAACTCCAGTATACAATACATTGGTGGCGCAGTGCGCCCGACACCCCCGCCCCTCGGCTTAAAACATTGGTGGCGCAGTGCGCCCTCCCCCCAGTATAATAAACATTGGTGGCAGTGGCCACAGGCGCCCCCCCCCTCTCTTTTCATTGGTGGTGCAGTGGGGACCTGACAGGAGCCCAGCGGGGTAATCGCTGGGCTCCTATCAGTTACCATGGCAACCGGACGCTTTATTTTTTTAAATAAATAAATTTTAAAAATGGTGTGGGGTCCCCCCTTTTTTTCATTCTCCAGCCAGATACAACCAGCAGCAGCAGCAGCCTGGCACTACCAGGGTAGGAAGGGACACGGATATTGGCCCTTCCCAGCCTAATGGTACCAGCCTGCAGCCGCCCCAGAACCGGACCCTCAATTTAGAAGGTCCGGTCCTGCGGGTACCCGGCTCTTCCCGACACCCCTGGGCGGTGGGTGCCGGGGTAATAGATTGGAGTTAGTACTGGCCATACTGGCAAGCACTAAGCCCAGTATTAGTAATCAGGACCGTCTGTAGATAGCCGTGATTACTAAAACTGCAGTATTGTAAAAAAAAAATACACACACACACAAGTATAAAATATTTTATTGAAATAAACACTCCCCCAGACCCCTGTTTGACCATTTTATTTAAAAAATAAAAAAGCTGGTCCGACGTAGTCCACCGAATCCGACGTAGTCCTCTGCATTCACGATCCTGAAAAAATAGAAAACAAGCAAACAAACACAGAGCACTTACCTCCTCCTCCTCAGCAGCCTCTTCCTTCTTCGGCCTCTCCTCAGGCTTGTGATGCTCCTCAACCTTCTGGGGCTGGACAGGGGCCACAAAAAAAACGTAAAACGCAAATAAATAAAATAAAAAAACGTACACGTTGGGTATCGCCACATCCGTAACAACCTGCTCTACGAAAATCACACATCACCTGACCCCTCAGCTGAAAGCAGTAAAAAAAATAAAATAAAAACTGTGTCAAAAAAGCCATTTTTTGTCACCTTACATCACAAAAAGTGTAATATAAAGCGATCAAAAAGGCATGTGCCCCCTTAAAATATTACCAATCTAACCGTCATCTCGTCCCGCAAAAAAGTAGCCCCTACCTGAGAAAATCGCCCAAATAATAAAAAAAACTACAGCTCTCACACTATGGAGACACTAAGAAATCTTTTTTTTTTTTCAAACAGGATATTACTGTGTAAAACGCAAATAAATAAAAAAAACGTACACATGTTGGGTATCGCCACGTCTGTAAAACCATGCTCTACGAAAATCTCACATCACCTGACCCCTCAGCTAAAAGCAGTAAAAAAAAATAAAAACGGTGTCAAAAACGGTGTCAAAAAAGGCAAAAATTATTTTTAACCTCTAAGGGCCATTTTAACAATTATAACAGAAAATAATTGTTAAAATGGCCCTTAGAGGTTAAAAATAATTTTAAAAAACTCAACTTTTCCACGCGGCGCAGCCGGTCTGGTGTCTTCTTTCTTCTTTCACCTTGCAGGACCTGCAAAGGGACCTTTGGTGACGTCACCAAAGGTCCTTTTGCAGGTCCTGCAAGGCCGGGAAAGAAGAAAGAAGACACCGGACCGGCTGCGCCGCGAACAAGTGGAAAAGGTGAGTTTGTTTTTATTATTTTTAACCCTAAAGGCCATTTTAAAAGTTAAAATGACTTTGTTGGACTGCCTCAAACTGTTTGAGTCAAACATAAATTATGTTTGACTCAAACAGTTTGAGGCAGTCCAACAAAATCCCGGACGATTTTCCAATTCCCCCCGGACATGTCCTACTTTTGGACATTAAAAAAATGTCCGGGGGGAATTGGAAAATCGTCCGGGATTTTGTTGGACTGCCTCAAACTGTTTGAGTCAAACATAATTTATGTTTGACTCAAACAGTTTGAGACAGTCCAACAAAGTCATTTTAACTTTGTTGGATGTCTGGTCACCCTAGTCTGGGGGAGTGTTTATTTCAATAAAATATTTTATAATTGTGTGTGTATTTTTTTTACAATACTGCAGTTTTAGTAATCACGGCTATCTACAGACGGCCCTGATTACTAATACTGGGCTTAGTGCTTGCCGGTATGGCCAGCACTAACCCCAACATCTATTACCCCGGCACCCACCGCCCAGGGGTGTCGGGAAGAGCCGGGTACCCGCAGGACCGGACCTTCTAAATTGAGGGTCCGGTTCTGGGTGGCTGCAGGCTGGTACCATTAGGCTGGGAAGGGCCAATATCCGTGTCCCTTCCCACCCTGGTAGTGCCAGGCTGCTGCTGCTGGTTGTATCTGGCTGGAGAATGAAAAAAGGGGGGGACCCCATGCCATTTTTTAAATTTATTTATTTATTTATTTTAAAAAAGCGTCCGGTTGCCATGGTAACTGATCGGAGCCCAGCGGTTACACCGCTGGGCTTCGGTCAGGTCCCCACTGCACCACCAATGAAAAGAGGGGGGGGCGCCTGTGGCCACTGCCACCAATGTTTATTATACTGGGGGGAGGGCGCACTGCGCCACCAATGTTTTGAACCGAGGGGGGGTGTCGGGTGCACTGCGCCACCAATGTATTGTGTACTGGAGTTGCCATGGTAACCGGAGACGTCCGGTTGCCATGGTAACTGATCGGAGCCCAGCAATAACGCTGCTGGGCTCCGATCCCCACTGCGCCACCAATGGTTAACGGGGGGGGGGGGGGGCGACAGGGCACACTGCACAACCAATGTATATTTAGGGGGTTGCCATGGTAACCGGAGGCGTCCGGTTGCCATGGTAACTGATCGGAGCCCAGCGATAACGCTGCTGGGCTCCGATCCCCACTGCCACCAATGTATCTTATACTGGGGCAGTTGGGGCACTGCGCCACCAATGCTTTTTAATAGGGGGGGTGCGGGCGCACTGCGCCACCAATGTTTTAATCTGGAGGGGGTGGGTTTTAAAACACCAGCGCAGCCCCGATTTCCTCAAGGAGATCGGAGCTGCACTGAAGTCTTACCATTAAAACTGTAGTTCCATCCGCCATCTGGTGGTGGTTTCATGTAACTACACTTTTATTTCTTGTATTGCGCTTCTGGAATCACGATTCGTTTGCCAGGAATCGCGATTCCAGTGAGCGCAATCCCTGCTACATCTGTATGTGAGCATTTCTTTCATCTCGAAATCAGTGAGGGTCTCAGACTCGAACTCCATCTAATCAAAAACTTTGATATATCACTATGACATACCAATATTTCTAAAAGTACAGGAACATGCTAATTTTTAAACCAGTGCTGTGAGGTAAGAGTGCTGTTGTAACCACTGCTCACCATCCCAGTCATAACTACCCCCTGTGTCTCTGTTCACCACCGGCCACTCACTAGTGCTTGTAACCTCAGATGAGTATTTAATTGATCGCAGAGTTGGACTGGCCCAACAGGGTACCAGAAGATCCTCCATTAAACAGGGCCCCTAATGTCTAGCAGAGAATTATTTGAAGCAGACTTTGGAGCCAATAACCACCAGATGTCCTATTTTCCTGTATTAATGAGGGTGGGTCCAAGGAAATTCATCCAGACGCTGCTCCTCTGTACTGTTTGTAATGAAAAATGTGAGAAGGTCATCATCAGGCTACAGAGGCAGACCAATGGTGAATTATGTCAAAAGAGAAAAAGGGGGATCGGGGGAGTGAGTATCACTAGTCAGTTAGCTATACTTAGAACAGTTAAAAAGAAAATCCAATTACCTTCTTTGTAAGGTAAATTTCTAAATTTCTAATAGTTGTGGAAAATCTATTCTTTCTTTATAAACTAAATAAGGGAGGCATATTTGACATAAACACTTTGAAAAATATTAGTCTATAACAAATCATGCATAAATTCTGCTGTTAATTTTGCTACATATCGCCTTTGGGTATGGCTGACCCGTTATAAAAGAGCATTGTTTTATAGTGGAATATGAATCACTTCAGAGCCTGAGACATATAATTTGTGATTTAGACAGATAATATTAAACCAAGTATTTTGAGAGTGGATAAAACACCTTGCAGCTACTGTGACTGCATTATTATGCAAGATCCTTCATCTTTATCCCTAGAAATTGACATGCAGTATGCCGTTCCAGTTAGTAAGCAGTAATCTTTCTTATTTAAATAAGAAAAATGCTTATTTTAATGCCCTGGTGATATGATCTAATTTATTCATATAAGCATCTCTCCTACACTGCTGGCGTACATCAGACATGTCTGACAGACACCACTGATCTCCCCTGAGTCTTTTACAAACATGCCCGCTTGGAGTCCACTGAATGATGAAACACATTTTTGCAAAACTACTGTGGCGCTAATGTCTCATGCCTGCCACTGCTCCACTCCCCCTTGTAGGCATGGGCACCGTGCTACGCATCCACATGGCCCCTCCATTTTCCCAGCGGTTCGGTCCTGCTCTCTTCCCTCCTCCAGCCAGCGATTGTACCAGCCGCCGGTGTTATAAGTTTCTTCCCAGGCCAGCACATGCATTCAAATTCTTCTCCAGTCTATGGCTGGCCATCCCTGGGTATATAAGGTATCATCCCCAGTGGGAGGGTGCCTGAGCTTTAGGTTACTAGGTTACTAGTTAACCAGTGAAGGTACATATTTCTGTCTGCCAGTGTACCAAACATTTGCCTGATACTGATTCCAATTTTTCACTACCTGCCCTGACCTTAACCTGTTGATTGCATTGATCAATTGCCACCTGCCCTGACTTCGACCTTGTTTTTGGATACGTTTGAACTCTGCCTGAGCTGATCTTGGCATTTCCCCTAACTATGAATATTGCTTGCTTTGCACCAGGTGTCTATGGCCCCCATGGGTCAGCTGCCAACTACACCAGGACTATCTCAAGAGGTAGCAGCCTGGTAGCTCCCCTGCTAGAATGACCATATCCCTCTATAGCGGTTAAAGGGTGAAAACCAGGGGACTACCATGATAACACCCTAAGGGAAAGCTCAAAGCCAAACCAATAAGTTAGCACAGTAGGTATACACCACTGCTTGTTACAACTACAACCAAACTGTTTGTCAGTTTTAAACTTTATTCTCAATAATTTGTCAATTGGTATCATTTCATAATGCAGATAAAATCTCAGTTGTTCATCAGTTTATGTGAGCTAGTTCAAGGTGACAAAATTGTGTTTAACTTTGATTTGGCCAAATCAGTCGACCAATTTGATTCAGGTCCGAATTGATTCTATCCAAACTGAAAGTGCTCCTATTGGCCTGAAAATTTGTTTATTACACTCTGGGGTCTTCTATGACAATATCTATGTAAGTAAGTTAAACATAATTACAAAACTAGTTAACAAAACTAGCTATCTCTCTAACTTCAGATTTACTAACAGATGAGTGATATTCCATTTTGGGAGGAAATCTCTTTAAATTATATATACTGTATGTCATTGACATAAACCAAAGGCCTTAAGAGTCAAAACAGTTCACGTTCGAGCTTGGTCATCTTGTTCATAGAACCACAGACGATTTCATGACTATTAATTTTTCATTGAGATCTTGTTTTGCTATCTTCATTTCTTATTTATTTCCTAGAGGCATTGAATTATTATGTAGTGTTTAGTGTTTTCTATTTTGTTTGTGTGTACAATCACTTGTGGCAGTAAATGAAGACGTTTCCTTAAATGACTTTTACAAACAAGAAAACATATGAAAAACTGTAAAAAAAAAACACCACACTTACCTTAAAGATGCCCTACCACTCCCATTCCAACATTGCCCCTACAGCTCTTTACATTCTGGTACACTGATAATGCGCCAACAAAGGGGGCATATGACCAGTTCAGACAATTACTAGCTGTAGAGGTTCACTGTTACAGTGGTATTTTTTAACTGGAAGACCCTTTTAGGTCACTTGTCCCAAGTCAATTTGGAACATATATGATTTATATATAAGCCTAAATATGCCTAAAATGGAAAACAAAATCAATTGCAATATACTTACTTTTTGATTCTGGTCTTTCAGACATTCATGTTGACACTGTTCTCATGGTCACATAAGGTATTGTGAAGAAGAGTAAGTGGCAGATCATAGGAGTTCTTAATTGGCCCCCATGATCACTTTACATCATATCGTGCACAGCTAATAAATGTATTTTGTTACCTCATTAAAACAATATTAAAGAGATTGTGCCACCAAGACAACCCCTGTTCCTGTAACCTATTAAGGCTGCCTTGGCTGCCCCATCCATATTTATACAGTCTGCCAACTAAGCCATTCGTTTGGCTGCTGCAGGAGAGGCTGCTTTCAAGAAAACCGTTGTCTTGATGAAACAATACATTTGAAAAGTATTTCAAAATCTCAAAACCTTTTTCAGAGGGGAATTATCAGTTCTCCTGACATTTCTTATTAAATACAAGCATCTTCCATTAAAAAAACAATTATAGAGCATTCCTCATTTATTTATACTAGAAATGTGTAACTGTTCAATAGGGTTTGACCAAGGCATCTGTGTTGGTTGGACTTGTGTGGGAGGATTGAAGAAAAGCATGCAGAATTTTACACCTGCACTGATGTGATTGCTCTACTTTACATTACTATTGTCAATAGAATTTGTACTTAGTACTTAGTATGTGTACTAGTATGCAAAAGAAGCAGAGCGTGACATAGAAGGAAACCCATATGGATGAGTACAAAGAGAGTTTGATTAGGAGCTCTCCTGATGTTGTTGTGATAAGCCACAACAACTGGACATGCATGTAAGCTGATAAGAGCCTTCCATAGACTTGATCCTTGCAGTAAAATAGAGTCCCCAGAGAAATAAGGTACAGGCAAATTTTCTCTGCAAATATGTTCTCAACAAAAAAGAAACTAGCCTACTCCAAAAAGGTCTATCTTTGAAAACTTAAAAACTTGAAAACTTTTAAAGAATCAGCGCAATTGCAGTGAGAATAAAAACTTCTATTTACAAAGTAGCATACTTAAAGATTTAAAGAGAAGCCCTATCCCCCTCCCATTATTAATGAAGAATAAATTAGGGCCATGAAATTTTCTCAAGCTGAATGCCTCCAACCCAAGGGGAAAACAACTGACCTATTTTAATCCAATAGGTGCATTTTTTTTTCCGGTCGAATCCTGGCATATTTGCCAGATAGCGGCCAGATCTCTTATAGTCAATGGCAATGCTGGATCCAGAGAGCTCCAATAGGCTGTTCTCTTCCACAAGTGTTAAAACTAACCTTACTTTCCAGTATTCATTCTCTTCTCTCACTGCCCTCTTCATCTTTTTTTTTTACTTCTCTCTCTCTGAGGTGGTCGTCCTACAGCTAGTCCCCCTCAAGACAGCCATGTGCCACTAAACTTATATATGCTCCACAGTACAATTCCTGAAGTGTCACTTACTCCCATAGTAAGAGGGAACTTGGCAGGCCGTGACGGGTTGCTCTGGACTGCAGTCGACTTGGCTGCCCGATCCCGATGCATTCAGGTTCTCTTCTTGTTCTTTATGGCCCTGCACCAGCACTACTTCTAATGCTGTATGAGGCCATCTCATTAGTCCTTCCTTCACAAGTGCCTACTCCTGGCAGGGGAGCGCTGCCATGAGCGTCTCTGTTGCCATAGTGCTGATGCCCTCCTTCTACAACGGATTTACACTATTACAATTATCTTTTTTCTGCCACAACATTTATATTATTTTTTTTCTCAAATAACTGAACAGTTTAATTGTAATATATCAAGTTTTGCACTAACCCCACCCCTTGGGTGCCCCATTGTTTGGCAATATATGTCTTCATGTAAGAAAGGGGTTGTTTCACCTAAACTCATTATTGGACTGTTTCTACTGTTTTGTCTTCATGAAAAGAGCTGGTCCTAGGACTGTTTTTCTTTCTTCATTGTACCTAGACACTGTCCAGTCAGTGCATACAGACGTTTTCCAAAAGTTCAATATTGATGAGCGATCCTCGATCAGGATAGGTCATCAATATCTGATCAGTGTGGGTCCAACTTCCGGCACCACCAGCTTACTAAGTATAGTGCCGTACATTGTATAGAGGCTGTGCTTGATATTGCAGCTGAGCCTATTGACTTGAATGGGACTGAGCTGTTCCTAGACCATGTGAATGATGAACATTGCATCACTGGTGGCATAAGAAGAGGCGGTGATGCTCATTATAGCACCATAGTCTCTTCATGCAGATTTGTAGAGAAAAAGAACAGAAGACAGCATCCTCTTCTTGCTTAAAATTGGTGTTTAATCCATCAAACAAGCCACAACAGGTGCAACGTTTCGGCTGACACTCAGCCTTTATCAAGCACGCTTGATAAAGGCTGAGTGTCAGCCGAAACGTTGCACGTGTTGTGGCTTGTTTGATGGTTTAAACACCAATTTTCAGCAAGAACAGGATGCTGTCTTCTGTTCTTTTTCTCTACATGGATGTTTTGGAGTCTCTGGACTGGACCCCTGAATAGACGTGCATCCTGCTGATACATTTGGAAACAGGTGCTGTACAAACTTTTTCTTTTTATTTGCTCTTCATGCAGCTGATTGTGGGGGTGAAGAGAGTTGGACCTCTACTGATCAGATATTGATGACTTTTTCTGAAGATAGGTCACCAATTTCAACCTCACAGAAAACTCTTTTAAGGTATCAGATTATGTAGAGATAAGGTTCCTTTACATGGGATGACACAGCAGGCAACTGTAGGGAAAGAAGCATTCCTTCCAGACAACTGCGTGCTCATTTGTGGAGGAGACTGCTGCCCACAGTATGGGGAGGAGCAATCGCTAATACCATCGCTCGTCCCCAAACTGAGTAGTTGTTTGCCGACAGCAGATGCTGCTCATTCTGCTGCGGATAAGTCAAAATTTTGTGACCACATGAATAATCTAATACCCTATGAACAAGCGTTTTGCTCATTTATTGGGTAATCGGCGGCACATTTACACCACCTATGAACGCTCGTTAGTGATTATCTGCTGGATTCTCGTCCCATGTAAAGGGCCTTATACACACTAGAGACAAGAGGACTGGTAACACCTATTTGTTAATTTATTCTTCCAGGAGAAATAACAAAGAAAAAGCACATGAATACAAGTATTTACTAAACAAAATGGCATGTCTGGAGGACTGTTTGCTCCTCTGTGAAATGATTAAAAAAAATCATGATGATCACTATATGAACAAAATAAAAAAGTGACCTTTAATAAAATCTAAATCATAATAAGCACAAAGTATTAGAGTTAGAACTAGATTATGTTTATAAAGCTTGTAGCACAGTGTTTGCTTTGCTTGTAGACCTTTACTTGTCCTCCTAGTTAAATAGCAACATGTTACCTTTCACCTACTTTACATTAGAAATCAGCTTAGAACAATGCAGCAACTGAATGCAAGGTGACAGTTTTTTTTAACTGCCCATATACAATCAATTGTTCATAAAATTGGATGAAGATAACACAGGCCAACAAGATTTGCATCATATAATATAGCAAACATATAAAATCTCACATTGTTTAGCCTGATGGAACTGTACAGTGAACAATCATGCTGTGTATGAAGTGTTTGTTAGGCTGGCTTTCCAAGTTCATTTTTATGCAGCTTTTGAAAGCTAGGAGTGAATAATATAGAGAAGATACAGTATACATAAGGCCTAGTTCAGACATCACTGTTTGGCCAGTGATGTTGACCAGTGAGCCAAAATTAGAAGTGAAGCCTCTAAAAGTTATAATGGAGAAAAACCTGCACCTGTTCTGTGCTTTTGACCTGTACCTGGTTTTGGCTCACAATCACTGATGGAAATCACTGGCCAAAAACTAATCAAATCAGTGAAGTATGAAATAGTGCTAGGGAAAGATTGAGCCTCATCCTCTTTTTGCATCTACTTCAAAAACTGCATTAAAAAAACGAAATGTGGAAACTTAGCTTTAAAATTAAATAGTCTACTTTATATGTCTAAGAGGGATTGCCCAACAAATTGGAACATCATTTTAAAGTTAGTTCATCCTCATTAGACTACACAGAAAACAGAAGAATCAGAATCCTACAATCTCATATGCTCCAAATATGAAAATTTTGTTTTGTTGGCTGTCATTGGCAGCATAAGTTCTCAACCAAAGATGGGATCCAACTGGCCAAAATATCAACTAACACTCCATGTTTATCCTGTTTGTAGGATACATGTAACTTGTGACTGGCACCTTAAAAAAAATCTTATCTGTGTGCCTTTAGAATCTCAAAGGGGTTGTCTCATCATGGACATGGGGGACATATTGCTAGGATATGCTCCTATTGTCTTATAGGTGCGGGTCTTGCACCTATATACAGAACAGAGCCCCGCAAGGTGGTGGCTGGAGGACTCCGGTCCGGCCTCCACCGAGCCAGCTCCCCATAGAAATGAATGGGAGCGTACTGCGCATGCGCGTCCCCCGCTCCCATTCATTTATTTGAAGCCGACCAAAATAGCCGAGCCAGCTCGGCTATTTTTGACGACCCCATAGAAAATAAATGGGGGGCGGCTGCGCATGCGGAGTGTGCCCTCCATTCACTTTTGGGTCTCTGTTCTGGATCTGCACCTATTAGACGATGGGGGTCATATCCTAGCGATATGTCCCCATTGTCTATGATGACACAAACCCTTTAAGCGGACACGTCTGTCGTGAATGGTAAGGGTGCAAGTGGACTTTGATCCACTGCAGTGTTCACCATAGAAAATTGTGGGTTTCCTATAGCCTTCTAGGAACTGGTGTTAACCTGCCCATGTTTCAAAAAGAATGGTGTTAAAGACCCACAGCCAATGTTTGGAGTAATTATCGATATCGATCATTCCTACAAATCTCCCCATTTAAATGTGCCACTGATCACAACTAAATGACACATAAAATCACTGTTCATCACAGCACATGGTCCTGTGTAAACAGGGTTGCGCTGCTGGCAAACAAAAAAAATCTGTATGGGAACAAACAATCACAGTTGGGATCCTTCATCCCCATACAGTAAGTTGGAAGTATTGGCTTAGAAACATTAAAGAGGACCTTTCATGGGTCCAGAAATTATGAAATAAGTAGGGGGTTGTGTAGGGCATAGTGCAGGTATGTAAGATCACTTACTAGCTTATCTGTCCAGCACTCTGTTCCCCGCTGTACCCCCCTTTTAGTTTTACCACCTGGTATGCTAATGAATATCATCGGTACAGGGGACGGCCCTGTTTCTCAATGGACGTCTCCTTCTCCGTGGTTGTAGTGCGGTCCAATCACAACGGAGAGCATCACAGCCAGGGAGAAAAAAAAGCTAAACTTCTCCCTGACTGTGACGCTCTCCGTTGTGATTGGACTCCTCACAGCCAGCGAGAAGGAGACGCCATTAAGAAACAGGGCCTTCTCCTACTCTCTGTACCGGTGATATTCATTTACATACCAGGCGGGAAAAGTAAAAGGGGGGAACAGCGGGGGAACGGAGTGCCGGACAGATAATCTAGTAAGCGATCTTACATCTATGCACTATGCCCTACACAACCCCCTACTTATTTCATAATGTCTGGACTAGAGATGAGCGAGCACTAAAATGCTCGGGTGCTCGTTATTCGAGTCGAACTTTTCCCGATGCTCGGGTGCTCGTTTCGAATAACGAACCCCATTGAAGTCAATGGGAGACTCGAGCATTTTTGCAGGGGACCAAGACTCTGCCTAGGGAAGGCTGGATGAAAACCTGGAAACCTCAGTAAATGATATTTTCAGGAAACAGCAGGGGCAGCATGCATGGATGCCTCTGAGGCTGCCTAATCCCACCATTACCCCAAATTCTCAGGCAACAGCCTGGTGGTTACCCTCATGGCAATTGTGCTCACCCAGACCAAGAAAGGCGAGGCAAATACCCATCACATGTTAGGGAAGCACCCAACTAGGTGCAACGAAGGTCCATCACCGCCTGCAGGTGACACCACTGGCTCATGCTGGCACTGCAGCTGACATCAAGTTTAGTATCTGTTCTTATCAGTTGCTGTGGCTGTTGGTGGTAAAGTGGTGAGCATAGCTGCTTCCCAAGCAATTGACCCGGGTTTGATTCCCGTCTATCGCAGGAGGCAATTAAAAGAAGAACCAAAAAAAATCAGTACAATATCTAATACGTCCCCTACCCGGGTAAATTGTTTGGAGAGAGGGCTTGTAGGTGGGGGGCAGGATGGGGGGGGAAGGAGGTTTCGCTGGAAGAGCCAGAGGAGTGCCCCCTGGGCTAGCGTGTGTGGGTGGTGATAACAGCCGGATGTATTTAGAATGACGACGCAGGACCCCAACTTAAAAATTTTGCATCAACCGGTACAGTCGTAAATTATGAGATTGATCAAGTGTGGTACGTCTTCCATGTATACTACTCAGTTTAATACCGTATATGGCAGCTATCCGGAAAAATGGTTTGGAGAGAGAGAAAGATAGGACAAAGACGTAAATTGTTTGGAGAGAGGGCCTGTAGGTGGGGGGGCAGGCTGGGGGAAGGAGGTTGAGCTGGAAGAGCCAGAGGAGTGCCCCCTGGGCTAGCGTGTGTGGTGGTGACAACAGCCGGATGTAGTTAGAATGACAACGCAGGACCCCAACTTAAAAATTTAGCATCAACCGGTACAATTGTCAATTATGAGCTCGATCAATTGTGGCATGACTTTTAAATGGATATTGCATGTGGTCACGTACTCCCTGGAACCCCATAGTCACCCCTTCTCTGATGTGCTAGCCCAGAACATTCTCTGCCCCAATTCGCAAGACCTTTTGCTGATTCCGTGTGCTAACAGTGTGGGATTTACCAGTGTTGTCTGAGGAGGTGGTGGACAATGGCGAGACACAGGTGTCGGGGGGTGAGGTAGTTGTAATGGGAAGCAAGTTACAGTGGGGATCCTTGGGGGGACTTTCTCATGATTGGACAGATTCAACTTGGGTGGATCAGGCACAGGAACAGATCAATTTTTTTTGTGTTTATTTAACTTTTATTTAGCAAAAATAACCACAGAGATATTTATTCGTTATCTTCTCTGCGCAGTCTGGCGTTGGGGTTCGTCACTTTGATGGCGAGCTGTGCCGCTCTCTCCACAATGGTCTTTAGGTTCTTAGATGGAGACGTTGTGGGCGATTTCAGCACAGAAGGATTTGTTGCTCATCAACAGAACCTCGAGCTCCTTGACATTGTGGACCAGGAATTTGCGGAACCCTGTGGGCAGCATGTGTTTGGTCTTCTACTTGCTACCGTATCCAATGTTGGGCAATATAGATACGCAGGTAATATTACTTTTCAAACCTATTCCAAAAATAAAAATTTACGCAGTTTGCGCAAATAAAACTGGAAACTGGAATTGGAGAGAGGGCCTGTAGGTGGACCTCCGGAAAAATTGTTTGGAGAGAGGGCCTGTAGGTGGACCTCCGGAAAAATTGTTTGGAGAGAGGGCCTGTAGGTGGGGGGGCAGGCTGGGGGGAAGGAGGTTGAGCTGGAAGAGCCAGAGGAGTGCCCCCTGGGCTAGCGTGTGTGGTGGTGACAACAGCCGGATGTAGTTAGAATGACGACGCAGGACCCCAACTTAAAAATTTAGCATCAACCGGTACAATTGTCAATTATGAGCTCGATCAATTGTGGCATGACTTTTAAATGGATATTGCATGTGGTCACGTACTCCCTGGAACCCCATAGTCACCCCTTCTCTGATGTGCTAGCCCAGAACATTCTCTGCCCCAATTCGCAAGACCTTTTGCTGTTTCCGTGTGCTGACAGTGTGGATTTACCAGTGTTGTCTGAGGAGGTGGTGGACAATGGCAAGACACAGGTGTCGGGGGGTGAGGTAGTTGTATGGGAAGCAAGTTACAGTGGGGGACTCCTTGGGGGGACTTTCTCATGATTGGACAGATTCAACTTGGGTGGATCAGGCACAGGAACAGATCAATTTTTTTTGTGTTTATTTAACTTTTATTTAGCAAAAATAACCACAGAGATATTTATTCGTTATCTTCTCTGCGCAGTCTGGCGTTGGGGTTCGTCACTTTGATGGCGGAGCTGTGCCACTCTCTCCACAATGGTCTTTAGGTTCTTAGATGGAGACGTTGTGGGCGATTTCAGCACAGAAGGATTTGTTGCTCATCAACAGAACCTCGAACTCCTTGACATTGTGGACCAGGAATTGCGGAACCGCCTGGTGGGCAGCATGTGTGTTTGGTCTTCTACTTGCTACCGGTATCCAATGTTGGGCAATATAGATACGCAGGTAATATTATTTTTCAAACCTATCCCAAAAATAAAATTTACGCAGTTTGGCGCAAATAAAAACCTGGAAACTGGAAATTGGAGAGAGGGCCTGTAGGTGGACCTGCCGGAAAAATTGTTTGGACAGAGGGCCTGTAGGTGGACCTCCGGAAAAATTGTTTGGACGAGGGCCTGTAGGTGGACCTCCAGAAAAATTGTTTGGACAGAGGGCCTGTAGGTGGACTCTGGAAAAATTGTTTGGACAGAGGGCCTGTAGGTGGCCCTCCTGAAAATTGTGGTAAAAAGAGTGCCAGTTGGACCTCTGAAAAATGGCGTTTTTTTTGGTCAGCGTTAGGCAAAGACGTATGGACGAGGAGGAGGGAGTAGGAGGAGTAGAGAAGAGGAATCGGATACATAAGTTATTTAAATCTTTAGCTGCTTTCCCCCGGAGGAGATTTGAATTCCGGTGAATCCAGGCTTTGTTCATTTTAACAAGCGTCAGCCTGTCGGCGCTGTCAGTTGACAGTGTGTACGCTTATCGGTGATGACGCCACCAGCTGCACTTGAATACCCCGCTCTGACAGCACTCTAGCAGCAGGGCAGGCAGCACCTTCCAAGGCGTACAGCGCCAGTTCAGGCCAACGTGTCCAGCTTTGAACCAGTAGTTGTATGGAGCAAAGTGATCGCTATGGACGTTGGTATGGTCAGCTAGGTACTCCCTCACCATCTTTCTGTACAGCTCCCCCCTACTCTGCCTAGACTGGGGACAGGTGACAGTGTCTTGCTGGGGTGACATAAAACTGGCAAAGGCCTTGGAGAGCGTTCCCCTGCCAGTGCTGGACAAGCTGCCTGCTCGCCTCCTCTCCCCCGCTACTTGCCCACAGAACCATGCCCTCTGCCGGCTAGCGGCGTCAGATGGGAAGAATTGTTTCAGCTTGTGCACCAGGGCCTGTTGATATCTATTACTCTCATACTCCTTTCCTCTGCAGGGATGAGAGTGGAAAGGTTCTGCTTGTACCGTGGGTCCAGGAGAGTGAACACCCAGTAATCGGTGTTTGAAAAAATTCTTCTAACGCGAGGGTCACGGGATAGGCAGCCTAACATGAAGTCTGCCATGTGCGCCAGAGTCCCAACACGCAAGAATTCCCTCTCCTCACTGGCCTGACTCTCCATTTCCTCCTCCTCCTCCTCCTCATTCAGCCCATACACGCTCAAGAGTTAAGGACTGAGCACTGGTACCCTCTACTGTCTCGCCGACATTCTCTCCTCTTCCTCCTCATCCTCATCCCCCTCCTCCGATACGCGCTGAGAAACAGACCGGAGGGTGCTCTGGCTATCAAGCGACTTATCTTCCTCCACCGTCTCTTGTGACAAGCGCAAAGCATCCGACTTGATGCTGAGCAGTGAGTTTTTCAACAGGCAAAGCAGCGGGATGGTGAGGCTGATAATGGCGGCATCGCCGGTGACCATCTGTGTTGACTCCTCAAAGTTGCTCAACACCTGCCAGATATCAGACATCCACGTCCACTCCTCATTGTAGACTTGAGGAATCTGACTGACCTGACTACCAGTTCTGGTGGAAGTTGACATCTGGCAGTCTACAATCGCTCTGCACTGCTGGTAAACTCTGATAACATGTTTAATGTGGAATTCCATCTTGTGGGCACGTCGCACAACAGTCGGTGAGCGGGCAGTTGTAGGCGGCGCTGCGCTGTCCTGAGAGTGGCAGCATCTGTGGTGGATTTGCGGAAATGCGCACAGATGCGGCGCACCTTGGTGAGCAAATCAGACAGATTGGGGTATGTCTTGAGGAACCGCTGAACTATGAGATTGAACACGTGGGCCAGGCATGGCACATGTGTCAGTCTGCCGAGTTGCAGAGCCGCCACCAGGTTACGCCCCGTTGTGTCACACACAACCATGCCTGCTTGAGGTTCAGCGGTGCAGCCACACATCGGTCTGCGCCGTGATGCCCTGTAACAGCTCTTGGGCGGTGTGCCTTTTGTCACCTAAGCTCAGCAGTTTGAGCACCGCCTGCTGGCGCTTTCCCACGGCAGCTGCTGCTACGGCCTAGAGCTACCGACTGAAGGCGCCGTGCCCACGGATGGTAATTCGGTGGAGGAGGAGGAGGGGTCGGAGGAGGCATAGTACGTCTGAGAGACGCGTGACCGAGGTAGGCCCCGCAATCTCAGTGTGGGCAGTACATGAGGCGACCCAGGGTTCATTCTCGGTCCCAGCCTCCACCAAGTTAAGCCCAATGTGCGTCAGTGAGATATAGTGTCCCTGCCGGCAGCACTTGTCCACGTGTCGCGTGGTTAGGTGGACCTTCTCAGAAACAGCGTTGGTCAGGCACAGATGATGTTCTGTGACACGTGCGGTGTAGGGCTGGGACGGCACATCGGGAAAAATAGTGGCGGCTGGGACGGAATACCGGAGGGGCAGCCACCGCCATGAGATTGCGAAGGCCTCGGTCTCTACCAGCCTATAGGGCAGCATCTCCAGGCTCAGCAATTTGGAGTTTGGACGTTGAAGCTTGGCATGTGGGTGGTGACTGTATTTCCTCTTGCGCTCCAGCGTCTGCTGTAAAGACAGCTGAACGCTGCGCTGGGACACATTGGTGGACACTGTAGAGGATCGTGGAGGCGAAGGTGTGGTTTTCCGGCGGAGGCGCTTGTGCGGGGTCCTGGCAGGGGGTTGACTAGCAG
>ONZH01023127.1:0-41766 GCA_900303285.1 Rhinella marina | reverse complement strand
AAACTATTAGAATGAAAAACAAACTATTAGAATGCAATGCTGGGGCTGCCATCTGCTGGTCATAGTAATACAGAAGCCATATAAGAGTTAATGTTAAATGGCAGAATTTTCTGTTTAGCAATGGAGTAACTTTCAAGCATATTTATGGAGAGAAAAGATAGTGCTATATGCATCAATTCCATTGTTCAACACAGACATGGCTTATTAATTGTCCTTAGCCATACTGTATTTTCATAGTAAACAATGGTTTCAATCTAGCATGCAACAAGGATTCCCACGCAAGCATACATTTCTCATTCTATAAGTGAAATCATTTCCCATGAGTATTCACCAGCAGAGATCCATACACTGTGCTGTGAGGATAGGTTCTCCGCTTAAAACAATAGTTTTAACACGTTAATAATAGGAGGGAAGAACTCATTGTTATATAAAACAAATATCTAATACAGAACTAAGCAATGTGCATTTGTATTCAAAATATTAACCAGATTCGATTTCTTCTAAGGATACATGCCTAGGTGACAGATTTGTTGCAAAAGTTGAAAAAGACACAAAGACATACATTATATTTGATAGATTTTTAATACTAAAAAGGTGGCACACAATAAGAGATGCAATACTCTTTATAGGGGCTATCCAAGATAATTAAAAATCTAGAACAAGCCCCCAAATTGCCTAAAATAAATATCATGTTATACTCACCCCTTTCTCCTGCACCGTTCTCTGCATCAGTGGTCCTGTCCTCCTGCCACTGCTTGCTTGCAGCCTTATGGTGGTGATGTGTCACTATACAGCACATGACCACTGCAGTCAATCACTGATCTCAGTGTGAGGCCCCATTCAATGACATTATTTTTGGTCCGCATATGATCCTAATTTTCTGCGGATCAGATGTGGACCCATTCATTTCAATGGGGCAACAGAAAATGGGTACATCACACTGCATACTGTCCGCATTCCTATGTCTGTTCCACAGCCCCGCAAAAAAGATAGAACATGTCCTATTCCTGTCCATTTTATGGACAAGAATAGGCAAAACAAAAAAAACAGATGCACACGGACGACACATGGACATCATCCATATTTGTGCAGGTCTGCGAATTGCGGACCTCAAAATACATATGGTTGTGTGATTGCACCCTAAGGGGGTATCCAAGTTAAAGTTGGACATTCACATGATGTGGTTTAATTGTTGAAGTTTTTTTGGTGCCATTTCAGTATAAAATAATCTGCAACAAAATATATTATAATACAAACAAATTGGGTTTTAGCACAAATTATATGGCATGTTAATTTTGAAATCCACTGTATGCTCTCTATGTAACATATCTCTGTCCAATTTTTCACTACAAACTGGTTCAGTTGTTTGAATTATTATTTTTGTCTTTTGAACCCATATCAATACTTTTAAAAAACATGCTGAAACGAAAAAGAGAAAAAAATAAATCCTGACATGCAATGCATCTTGAGATCAAGAGGTTAATTTAACAAATCCCCACTTCAGGAATTAAGATGTATATCCCAGTACTTAAGGGTAATTAATACCTAAGTAAGTGGCAGCTCTCAAACTGTAACTGTGTAGAGTTACCTTAAACAAATCTCCATTGTTTTCTACAATTCTTGAAGCAGAAGACAAACAAGGGGACAAATTGCTCTGAGCTATCAAGATTGAATAACAACACAGGTTTATATGTGTATAGGCCTCACTGTGAGCAACTACACCTGTGCAAATTGCATTGTTGAGGCCGAGGATAAACCCTTTCAGATGTCCTATGAGGTGTGTGTGTCTCCTTTCATATGGATCTAATATCATTAATTAAATGCATTGTCAACTTTTGGTGTTTTGCATTCTGTGCATTGTTTCTATATACATATGATTTGTCTTGTCTTGTGGTACGGTCACAAATAGTGATTAAGGTTGAAACCACATCAAAAACAGTATATTTAAAACCACATGCAATTTTGCATCATTTTTTTTATGCAGTTGCGTTTTTTAGGCTGCTTTCAGTGTTTATGTTCAGTGATTATTATTAGGGATGAATAAATCGACTTCAGATGAAACATCCGAAGTCGATTCGCATAAAACTTTGTTCTAATACTGTACGGAGTGGGAGAATGTATTGGCTCCGATGAGCCAAAGTTATTACTTCGGCTAATCGGAGCCAATACATTTTAATACTGTACAGTATTACAGATTTTATGCGAATCGACTTCGGATGTTTCATCCGAAGTCGATTCACTCATCCCAAATTATTATAAGGGATTGTGAGCCAAAACTAGGAGTGGGGCCTACAACCCCTGGCAAAAATAATGGAATCACCAGTCTCTGAGGATGTTCCTTCAGTTGTTTAATTTTATTGAAAAAAAACAGATCACAGACATGACAAAAAAGGCATTTCAAATGGCAACTTTCTGGCTTTAAGAAATATTAAAAGAAATCAAGAAAAATAATTGTGGTAGCCAGTAACAGTTACATTTTTAGAGCAAGCACAGGGAATAAATTATGGAATCACTCAATTCTGAGGAAAAAATTATGGAATCATGAAAAACAAAGAAACAAAATAACACTCCAACACATCACTAGTACTTTGTTGCACCCCCTCTGGCTTTTATAACTGCTTGCAGTCTCTGAGGCATTGACTTAATGAGTGACAAACAGTACTCTTCATCAATCTGGCTCTAGCTTTCTCTGATTGCTGTTGCCAGATCAGCTTTGCAGGTTGGAGCCTTGTCATGGACCATTTTCTTTAACTTCCACCACAGATTTTCAATTGGATTGAGATCCAGACTGTTTGTAGGCCATAACATTGACCTTATGTGTCTTTCTTCAAGGAATGTTTTCACAGTTTTTGTTCTATGGCAAGATGCATTATCATCTTGAAAAGTGATTTTATCATCCCCAAACATCCTTTCGATAGATGGGATAAGAAAAGTGTCCAAAATGTCAATGTAAACCTGTGCATTTATTGAAGATGTAATGACAGCCATCTCCCCAGTGCTTTTACCTGACATGCAGCCCCATATCATCAATGACTGTGGAAATTTGCATGTTTTCTTCAGACAGTCGTCTGCATAAATCTGTCAAGGTTGGGAAAAACAGACAACAGAGGAGCGTGTGCCCTGAGCTTACCCAACCCTCTGTCCCTGCCTATTGCCTCACCCATGCTAAACCGTGGGGCGACAACCACGAGGACTGCGAAATACACTGTATAAGGTGCAGGGAACAGGGAACAACAAACAAGACAGACAAAACACCAAATGGATAGTCAGGAAGCCGCGTCAAAACCAGGAATAACAAAGTACAAAATCGGAAGACGGTAGAGTAGTCAGATACAAGCCAAGGGTCAAATCAGCAGTCAGGATACACAATACAACGCAAGCAGGAATAGCAAGGAATTGCAAAAACCAGCAAGGAGCAGAGAGGAAGGTAGGTATATATGCAGGAAGAAATCCCACCCCCAGGTTCTGAATGGACCAGATTCAGAGAAGACACTCAGCCAGCACCTGAGTATTAACCCTGAGTAGACAAACCAAACAAGAAGCTGGGCGTTGGCTCCAAAACAACCCACAGTGTGAACGTGGTTCAAGGCAAGGCGTAGGCACTAAACAAAAACACACAAAAACTCAGAAAACCAAGCAAAACATAGAACCAGACCTGACAAAATCTCTTTGGAACGGCCCCAAACAAAAGTTCCAGCATCATCACCTTGCCCAATGCAGATTCGAGATTTATCACTGAATATGACTTTCATCCAGTCATCCACAGACCATGATTGCCTTTCCTTAGCCCATTGTAACCTTGTTTTTTTTCTGTTTAGGTGTTAGTGATGGCTTTCTTTTAGCTTTTCTGTATGTAAATCCCATTTCCTTTAGGCGGTTTCTTACAGTTTGGTCACAAACGTTGACTCCAGTTTCCTCCCATTTGTTCCTCATTTGTTTTGTTGTACATATCCTGTTTTCAAGGCATATTGCTTTAAGTTTTCTGTCTTGACGCTTTGATGTCTTCCTTGGTCTACCAGTATGCTTGCCTTTAACCACCTTCCCATGTTGTTTGTACTTGGTCCAGGTGTTGTTGTAATGAAAATCTGCAGGGTGATTCCATATTTTTTTCCTCAGAATTGAGTGATTCCATAATGTATTCCCTGTGCTTGTTCTAAAAATGTAACTGTTACTGGCTACCACAACTATTGTTCTTGATTTCTTTTAGTATTTCTTAAAGCCAGAAAGTTGCCATTTGAAATGCCTTTCGTTTTTTGTCATGTCTGTGATCTTTTTTTTTTTCAACAAAATTAAACAACTGAAGGAACATCCTCAGAGACTGGTGATTCCATAATTTTTGCCAGGGGTTGTACACAAAGATAAAGTATAATGCACATGTTCTGTGTTTTGAACCCACACCTGGTTTTGGCTTACAATCACTGATAATCATCTCTGATCAAATTCTGACCAACACTGATTATGTTTAAGTAGCCTTACAGATTGTAAGGAGTGTTATGTGGCCTGTGAGTGGTATACTTGGCTCCCCCCTCAAGGATGGTGGAAGGAAACAGTTAAATGAAACACGAACAAAGGCTTTTACTGTTCTTACTTGAGGCAGCAGGCTTGGTGATTACAAGTCTTACAAAAGGCTACTGTTTTGATTGCTGCAAAATACTTGGAAGAGGCAGCTAGCTTAAAGGGATATTCCTGTTATGCTAAGTTCCTTAGTATTCCTTAGGGAATGACTATAAGATCAGTGGGGGTCCTACTGCTGGGAACCCCCAACACGAGAATTGGGGTTCCATACCCTGTGGATTCCCCCACCCCTCCAGAATGAACTGAGCAGCTGGTTGGGAATAGTTATCCTCTATAGGGGAGGTTCTGTCCTCCTTATGACAGGCTACAAAACTAGCAACCCATTGACAAAGGAGTAACATCCTCTTCAACTTTTATTTCAAAGATAGGGTGAAACTGAGAACAGAAAGAAAACGTGCTTACTATAGTGAATGAGTATGTGGCAATAGGCTATAACATATTGCAGTACAAAACTACTGTATGCAAAGAAACAAAACAACATATATGTCATCACCTTAGGTTTAACCCTTTCACGCCCGGAGGTTTTTTCGGTTATGCATTTTCGTTTTGCGCTCCCTGCCTTCAAACAGCCATAACTCTTTTATTTTTCTATTCACATAGCTGTATGAGGGCTTGTTTTTTGCGGGACAAGTTGTACTTTCCAACGCCACCATTTAATATTGCATATGGTGTAGTGGGAAGCGGGAAAAAAATTCCAAACCGGGTGAAATTGCAAAGAAAACGCTATTCCGCTACAGTTCTATGGGTTTCTTATTTACAGCGTTCGATGTGCATTAAAACATGCGTTTTAATAGTGATAAAATAATTAGAAAGTTGCCCCTTTTTTTTTTTTTTTCCTTGTCAAATCTTGACCCCTATAACTTTTTGGTATTTATGTGTACAGAGCTGTATGGGGGCTAATTTTTTTGCGGAACGATCTGAAGTTTTTATTGATACCATTCTGGGGTGTGTATGACTTTTTGATCACTTTTTATGCAATTTTTTTTAGAAAAAAAAAGAGACAAAAAACGGCAAATCGCCATTTGGACGCTTTTTTCCGCCACACAATTCACCATATTGGAATTTTTTTTTATATTTTAAAAGTATGGGCGTTTTAGGTCACGGTGATACCCATGATGTCTATATTTATTGTTATTTAGGTATTTATTTTTTAATTATACGGAAAGGGGGGTCATTAGAACTTTTATATCTTTTTTATTTTTTATATATTTTTTAACATTTTTTTTTAATTTTTTTTTTACTATTTGAAAGCTCAAATATGGGCTTATATATTGTGGCTTTTTTTTTTTCTTTATGAGCAATCAGGGATTTTATAGACTCAGAAATCCAAGAATTGCTCATTTCTTATCCTGGCCTGCCCATCTAGTGGCCAGAATAAGAATTGCACTTTGAAAACTGTAATCCTCACCAGCGAGGATTACAGTTTTCATATGGTGTACAGACACCCCGATTGGCCACACGGGGTGTCTGTACACCACCCGGAAGCGAATGCTTCCGGGTTGAGACGCAACTAGATGGCGTGATCACGTGTGATCACGGCATCTAAACTCCCAGGAAGACGCCGCTGATGGCGGTAAGTAGCGGCAAGTCTCTGCTGTTAGAAACAGCAGAGACTTGCCGGCCATGACGCCCGCCGCACTTGCGAGCGGGCGCCATGTGCCCGCATCGCCCCAGCGCCGTACATGTACGGCGCTGGGCGTGAAGGGGTTAATAAAACAGACTCATGTAGCTCACAGGCTCCACTGTTATTGTTAGGGTATATTTACACTACTGCCACCTTTTCCTTTCTTCTGATCTGTTCCTTCAGGTGGCTTGATTTAAAGCCAGGAGAAATAGTAAAAACTAGTGTTGATCGAACATGTTCGGCCGAATACACTATTCGGCCGAACATGGCGGTGCTTGGGACCACGCAGTATTTGGCTGAATACCGCGTGTGCTTGAGCGCCATGCTCGAGTCCCCTCCCCGCATGCTAATTAGCCAATTAACGTGTGTGGAGGTATGGCATTCAGTGTAATGCCAGTAGCCATGTTAGCTACTGGCATTACACTGATTGGCTTGCCGGGAACGCGTCATCAGGTGCTATAAAGCACCCGCTGACATGTGACCCGGCCAGTGTTAGACAGGGAGAGGTGCTGCAAGGAGGGACAGAGAGTGTAGGGAGAGAAGCACACTAGGCAGGGATAGAAATCGCTCCAAAAAGACCCTTAAGTCCTTTTAAGGGCTATTATATCTGGCACAAACTTATTATTTTTTATATTTTAGTACTTTGAAGGCGTTGAAAACAGCGCTAGGTGGCCTGCCATTAACGCCACAACCGCTGCTGCAGCAAGGAGGGACATACACTGTAAGGAGAGAAGCACGCTAGGCAGGGATAGAAATCGCTCAAAAAAGACCCAAAAGCCCTTGTAAGGGCCATTATATGTGTCACAAACCTTTATTTACTGATATTTCAGTACTTTAAAGGTGGTGAAAATAGCACTAGGTGGCCTGCCATTAATGAAACATGTGCTGGTGCTGCTGCATGCTGTAGGACACTCTCTGTATACTATATACCTGACATACTTTGATATAATTTCTGCCCGCAGTTACTATATTTGTTCAAACGTCCATTGGGAAATACGTTTTTTTTTTGTGGGTGTAAAAAGGTGTCAGTAACGCTAGGTGCACAGCGTATTACAACCGTTCAAAAGTCTCTGTAGCTGACATCCGTATTTAATACCGTTCATTTAGGCCGCTGTTCCTCATTTGCTGCTGCAGTTCAATTTTCCCTAGGAGGAAAATAAACAATAGGGATAGTATTTGGGTAGGTAGAAAGATTGTCGCTGTTCCAAAAAGACCAAAGTCCATTGTGAAATACGTCTTTTTTATTTTTTTGGGTGGCAAAAAAAACCCAGGTGTGCTCTGCCAGTAACACTAGGTGCACAGCGTATTACAACTGTTCAAAAGTCTCTGTAGCTGACATCCGTATTTAATACCGTTAATTTAGGCCGCAGTTCCTCATTTGCTGCTGCTCTATAAAGTTAACGCATTCAGAATATTGGACATTCGTTTAAATTTTTCTGATCATACAGTTAATAAAAATCTGCAGTACTGTAGTTGTGACCAAGTTGCATATATACTATACAATATGCGCAAGGCAAGCACTAAGGGATGGGGAAGTGGGCGTGCTGCTGATGGTGAACGCAGAGGCCATGGCTCTGAGCGCGGTGAAACTGTGCCTGCTGGCAGAGCCCAAGAAACAAAGTCATCCAAAACTCCTAACTTCATGTCACAGTTTGCAGGGTGGCGCAAGACACAACTCTTGTTGCCACAGCAGTGTGAGCAGGTGGTTGGTTGGATTTCAGCTGATAATGCTTCCAGAGTCTGGGCAAAGAAGAGATCCCACATTGGGATATTCCGAGGAGCTTTTTTCATCACCGTCCCTTGGCTTGGGCCTCTTGCCAAGGCCGCTGGAAGTGGGACATGAGGAGATATTGTGCCCTGATTCCCAACCTATTGAGCAAACACAGTCTGAAGACGATGACGGTGGGGAACGACAAGTATTTTCTCCCGAGGTGGATGATGATGATGAGACACAGTTGCCAATAAGTCAAGGGCAATTAGTGTCTCAAGAGGTTGTGAATGAGGATGAGACGCAGTTAAGTCAGGTTCTTGTTAGTTCACCATGTCAGGAGGAGGAGCAGATTGAGGATGTGGAAGAGTAGGTGGTGGACGACGAAATAGCTGACCCAACCTGGGAAGGTGGCAAGCCGAGCGAGGACAGCAGTACAAAGGGAGAGGGATCCGCAGCAGCGCAACAGGCTGGAAGAGGTAGTGGGGTGGAAATAGGGAGAAGGCAGGCCATGCCAACCAGGCACGCAACTGTTCCCTGGAGCAGCCCCTTGCTGCCATCTCCCTTGCCAAGGGTTAGGTGTTCCACAGTCTGGGTTTTTTTGAGGAAAGTGCTGACGATAAACAGATTGTAATTTGTAACCTGTGCCGTACCAAGATGAGCAGGGGCGTAAACACCAGCAACCTGACCACCACCAGCATGATCCAACACATGTCAGCAAAGCACCCTAAAAGGTGGGCTGAATGCCTGGGTCCACAATCTGTTTCTGCAGGTCACACCACTGCCTCCTCTTCCCCTCTGTTACCTGCTGTCCAAGACGCAGGCCCAGATGCCTCCCACCCTGCATCTGGACCTTTGCAGGAAACATCAGCCAGCACGTACACTTCAATGTCCCAGCGCAGCGATCAAATGTCCTTACTGCAGGCATTTGAACGCAAGCGCAAATACCCTGCCACCCACCCACAGGCCATAGCTCTAAACGCGCAACTTTCCAAGTTGCTGGCCATGGAAATGTTGCCGTTTAGGCTGGTGGACACCGAGGCCTTTCGCAGCCTGATGGCGGCGGCTGTCCCTCGTTACACAGTCACCAGCCGCAACTATTTTTCCTGATGTGCCGTCCCTGCCTTACACCAGCATGTGTCCAGAAACATAACCCGAGCCCTGACCAATGAAGTTACTGGCAAGGTCCACTTAACAACTGACACATGGACAAGCGGTTGTGGCCAGGGACGCTACATTTCCCTGACGTCACACTGGGTGAACGTTGTGGAGGCTGGGAGCGAGTCGTCCCCTGGGATGGCACAGGTGCTACCCACGCTGAGGATTGCGGGCCCTACTTCCATCCGGATTTCCGCTGCCACCTATAGTAGCAGCTGCAACCCTTCTTTTCCTCCTCCACCACTTCTTCCCATGCAGAATTGCCATCTTGCAGCACCACTCAGACTTCAGTAGCTAGAAGCAGTGTAGCACAGCTGTCGGTAAGCGGCAACAGGCCATGCTGAAGCTTATTTGCTTGGGTGACAAACAGCACTCCGCCACAGAGCTTTGGCATGGCATAAGGGAACAGGCTGAGCTTTGGCTCTCGCCAGTCAGCCTAAGGCCAGGCATGGTTGTATCCGATAACGGCCGCAACTTGGTAGCGGCTTTGGAGCTGGCCAACCTCCCACACATACCATGCCTGGCCCATGTATTCAACTTAGCGGTTCAGCAGTTTCTGAAATCCTACCCCAATTTGTCTCAGCTACTGCGTCGCCTGTGCGCCCATTTCCGCAAGTCACCGACAGCTTCAGCCAGCCTGGCAACCCTGCAGCAGCGCTTGCGGTTGCCGGCTCACCGACTGCTGTGCGACCTGAACACGCGATGGAATTCCACCTTACACATGTTGAGCAGGCTTTGTGAGCAGCAGAGAGCAGTAGTAGAATAGCAGCTGCACCACGGTCGGCGCCTTTCTAGTCAGCTTCCGCTCTTCACAAGCTATGAGTGGGCATTGATGTCTGACCTCTGTGAGGTGTTACGCAACTTTGATGAATCTACACAGACGGTTGCCGCCGCTGCACAGGATAGGCATACCACGTTTACACCATCTCTTCGGTGTGGATGGGCTGAAGAGGAGGAAGAGGACGAGGGAGATATTGAGATTCATGCTCCTGGTGGGGAGAGCGAAGCCTTGTCTGTTGTCTAACAGGGGAGACGAGGGGAACACACAGCAGTTACAACAAAGGCAAGGCGACACTCTCCAAGGCCTGGGACAGTTTTATGACACTCCGCCAGCACCCTCACCCTGAAGAGCGGCCTAGTGTGACAAGGAGGGAAAAGTTTTTGAAGATGGTAAAGGAGTACCTAGCTGACCGTGTCAACGTCCTCAGCGATCCCTCTGTGCCGTATAATTATTGGGTGTCTAAGCTGGACACGTGGCACGAACTGGCGCTCTACGCCTTGGAGGTGCTGGCCTGCCCTGCCGCTAGCATTTTGTCTGAGCGGGTATTTAGTGCTGCTGGGGGCATAATTACTGATAAGCGCATCCTCCTGTCAACTGACAATGCTGACAGGTTGACGCTTATCAAAATGAACAAGGCCTGGATTGCCACTGACTTCTGTACTCCACCAGAGGAAAGCGGCTTAACATGAAGGCAACTTAAATCAGGCTTTTAGGGTGTATTGAATACACTGTATTATCATGCACCCCTTCCTCTTCTCGTCCTCTTCCTCCTCTTCCTCCATCATATGAAACAGCTTATTAGGTATGAAACAGCTTATTAGGCTGCCCTCGAAGTCCACCAGCTGGGCCTGCACCCGAATTTGTTAGCCACTCAGCTCACCAGCTAGGCCTACAACATAATTTTTGGGCCTTTCAGCTCATCAGCAGGCACTCAACCATAATGTCAGCTTGGCATTAGCATGTCACAATTAAATGTTTTTAACGGTCTGCTCTTCTGCAGAATGTCACATGAAGAATATCATTCTTTTGGACGGTGAGCTCGACATTAGCGTGTCAGATATAAATATTTTTAACGGTCTGCTGTGCAGCGGAATGTCACATCAAGAATAACATTTTTTTAGATGGTTAGATCGGCATTAGTGTGTCACACTTGAAAATTTTAAATGGTCTGCTATGCAGCGGAATGTCACATTAAGACTATTATTCTTTTGGACGGTCAGCTCGACATTAGCGTGTCACACTTGAAAATTTTTAACGGTCTGCTAAGCAGCAGAATGTCACAAGAAGAATATCATTCTTTTGGACGGTCAGCTCGACATTAGCAGGTCAGATTTGAATATTTTTAATGGTCTGCTCTGCAGCGGAATGTCACATGAAGAATATCATTTTTTGGACGGTCAGCTCTGCATTAGCATGTCACATTTAAATATTTTTGATGGTCTGCTCTGCAGCGGAATATCACATCAAGAATATCATTTTTTTGGACGGTCAGCTCGGCATTAGCTTGTCACATTTAAATATTTTTAACAGTCTGCTCTGCAGCGGAATGTCACATCAAGAATATCATTCTTTTGGACGGTCAACTCGACATTAGCATGTCACACTTGAAAATTTTTAACGGTCTGCTAAGCAGCGGAATGTTACATGAAGAATATCATTCTTTTGGACGGTCAGCTTGGCATTGGGACAGTTTGATAAAGTACGGTGGCAGCAGCATGAAGTCCGATTCCATTATTCAGAGCTCAAGTATTCAGTCCACCCGGCTTGGTTTGAACACTCAAATTTTTTAAGCAAAAAATTCTGGCCCCAGGGACACAGAACGAACAGCATCGGGGAGGCGCCGAGAGGCAGGGGCTCCAACAGGTGGTAGCTCACCTCCCTGCAGACAGCCAACTCGATCCTAAGATCAAACTTCGAGCTTTTTAAGTGCAGCAACTTAGATAAACGCAATAGGTCATGGAATTACCGCGGAGAGCAAGAATGGAACGGCCGACGCAGCACACGCCGCTGGGGGGGCCCCGGCCTCCCGCGGCGGATAGCGAAAAAAGAAACGGTCGTCAGCTACTCTGAGCTGTGCGGTGGCAGCAGCATGTGTCCACTCTTTCATTTTTTGAACGGTCTGCGCAGCAGCAGAATGTCAACCCTATTGTTTTTGAGTTTCACAGGAGGCCATCAATGATAATTTTTCACGGGTGTGTCTGATGCCCTACTTTATGTGTAATAAAGGGTGTATTGGAGTGCCTGATCCTTGTAATTTTTGGCAGCCCTTTCCCTTAGTACATAGGCTTTATGTTTGTCTGAGTCCCACAATTATACCACAATGTGAATGAGGCCCTCCTTTATATGATATACCAGTTGTATGTTAGTGCCTCATCCGTGTAATTTTTGGCAGCACTTGCGCTTAACTTACAAGTAAATCTATGTTTCCTAACAATATTCTCTGTAAAATCAATGTTATCTTGGGTTTTTGGGGTGTATTTTTGTCATTCCGTAAAAGTGGCATCATAATCGGCCATCATCGTTAATAGCAGCGACTTCAGTGTCCAAGATGCATCCAGACATCCTCCCCATGCTGTTCCCTAACCATTTCTGTGGTGTTTCCACCATTTTCTGAAGTTTCCCTATGGACCAGACACCCTCCCCTCATCCGAGCAGGGGGTGCCTGGTTTTCTCCCATTGACTTCCATTGTGCTCGGCTGCTCGGCCGAGCACTCGAGCACCACCTAGTGTTTTGCCAGAGCATCCAAGCACCTGAACATCGGGGTGCTCGATCATCACTAGTAAAAACCTCTTCAGCAGACAAAGGATTATTGCAAAACCAAGTCAAGGTCAATACACCTTGGAAGGCACAACGGAAATTCAATACTGTTCTGAGCACACAGAACTAACAGGAATCAGGACTAAAATCACTGGCAAAACAGTCAGCAAAAGACTTAAATCCCCTGCCTGGATCTGGAAATGGACATCGACTCAGGAACCTGATTCAGTTGGAGTTTATGTTCACAGATAGGTTGACCAACCTGGACAAAAATATTTAAACATTTATTAAACAAATATTAAAACATATTAAAACATTAAACCAACAGATAAAGGGGTTTTCCCATTATTAATGTAAAAAAATTAAGCCATAATCTGGTACATGAAAATCTCTTTCTAACACAGCTAGGACCAGTCCTGTATTGAACATGGATCCAGAGACCTATCATTGCTTCAATTGCTCTGCTGATTTTCTTCAGGCTGGAAGCTCAGGGGTAGAGATGAGCGAATCATTCAAAAAAATATTCGCCGAACATTTTCCGAACTTTTCCTAAGATTCGTATATTTGACGAATAGATTTGTTGTATTTGCGTACAAAATATACATTATTATGTGCTATTAGCGAACATTTGCGCACCAATAACGAACGTTCATTTAAAAAATGTACGCAACTTCTTAGACGTACGCATGAGCGTACAAATAGCTTACGAATCCTCAGCGTACTATTGTCTAAGCGATTGCGTAATACGCAGGCACGTATGATGAGATGCCGCGGCGTGCACTCCTCAGAGGCAGAGCAGTATTCAAAAATGGCATCCAGGCGATCCTCATCATTTAGCTCTGCTGCACAGCTAAAATAGTCTGGCTTATGGACCGCCAGGATTACGATTTACGATGGCACACACCGCCACCTGAACCAGCATAAAAAGAAGGTGATCCAGCAGGTGATCCGAGGCTTGCGCCATCATTTCGACACCTTGCGGACCCCGGGCCAGATCCAGCGTAAATGGTCAGATCTGAAATCTCCCTCAGAGGCAGTATGTATATTTGAGGTAGGACAAGTAAGGTGCTGTCTATCCGGCTAAGTGCATAGTACAACCATCCACCATACAATAAAGTGAATATGAGGACACATTGCGGTACCTGTAAAGAAATACACACAATGGGCAACATACTTGAAAACATTGCTGAAAGGTAAAAACATTAGTGCAAACAATCCAGTGCAAACAATATAGTGCAAATACATTATATGTATAATTTAAATTTTAAATTTCATCTACCTAGTATGCTCACGGACACGTTTAAGTCTCTTTTCTTCTGACGCTTGTCATAGAACTGGAGCAGAGTCCCAAACGCAATTGCAATTTGTAATCCACTTAGGTAAAATTGTAATCCAAATGGGTAAAAAAATATCAGCAAAGGTTCCTTAAAAAACCCTCTTTCAAGGGGCTCCCCAATAACCTGAAAAGGGGGAAAAAAGGGATGAGGCGCACGTATGCGCAACTTGGTTAGAACTTTTTTTTTTTGATGGGGGAGTCCTGACAATCCATGTCCATCTGGGTGAGGACAAACGCAGGGCAACAAAAAAAAAACAAATGCCAACTAGTGCTCACCCTTCAGGTTAAGTCCACGTTGTGGCTCCCATAAAAGCTGCAGGATCCGATTCCTTACTTAAGGGCCAGCAGGTCCTCTTCACTGCTGCTGGAGCTAAAAGACACGAGAGGGTGCTCCTGCCTCATGAGAGCGACACTGGCTGTGGCAGCAGACCCTCACTGACCTCTCAGGGATGGTCTTGGTAGTGACCGGGAGGTAACACTGGCAAAGGGTCGTGGCAACTTGGGCCTTGCCCATTACCTTGTAGTGGCCAGATCCTCCCGCCGGCATACAAGGTGACAGAATCTCCGGCTGTAAGGGCTCTGGAAACGGTCTTCCATGAGCAGCGGACTGTGCGGCCTGCACCTGCTATGGCAGTTGGTATTGTACCACTGATGGCTGGTACGCGAAACTGTTGGTGGTCATCTGTCCCACATGAAGGATCGGCGGCGGTGGCAAATCTGGTATCAGGGGTTCCAGCTGAGTTTGGGATTTCTCCTTAGATCGCAGAGTCCCATAATTGGTCTCATGGGAACACCGAGCCTCTTCTGCGGCCTGGGCCTCCTCACTCCAGTCTTCTGGGGGCGCTGCAGGAGTAGCTGGTCGCTTAAGGAGTTTCACCCCAGTAGCAAAGGGGCCTTGGAGGCTCTTCATAGGGGTATACTCCACGTAATCCCCTGCGTGGAGATTGTGGCGAACGGGCAGAAGATATGGCCGCTTTACAGAATGGCAGTTGACATATAATTCTTCTGCTGTCTCCTCATCGGCGATAAAACCTACTCCCCGTTCCACACTGAACCAAATAACATTACCCTTTTGGCACTCCAGCTTGGAGTCACCAGACCGTGGGTGCTCCAACACCTGAACAGCCCACTCCTCTACCAACTTTTTGTATTCCCAGAGGGTCAGGGCGTTCCGGGTGACAGCGTCGGGGACCATTGAATTTTGCCAAAGGGAGTAGTCCTTCCGACATGGAGCGGCAACTCCTGCCACCTCCGCCGTCTCAGCCAGAGGAGTGAACACCTCAGCGGGCACCTCAACCGACTTCTTAGGCTGCCGGACATATTGAGAGACGTAGATCTCCTCCGGTTCCTTCTCCTCATAGGGGTCGGTGCCCCACACCATGCCTCCCCAGTCAGGGCCTCGCTGTGTTTGCCATTTTAATTGCCTGAGTTGCCTCGTCTTCCTCGCGCGCTGGAGAAGGGGGCGGAGCTACTGAGGAGGAGTCTGCATCGCTAATGAATTGAATTCGTACGCAACAGCGTATAGAGTAACTTATACGTAGCAATAGCGTATAATTTATAGGACAAACTACGTATCGAATGCGTACAAAGCCGAAGCGAATCACCTAATATTCAGATTTGCTTCGCAGATAAAAAGATTCGATACGAATCAATGAATCGACGAATCGATTCGCTCATCCCTACTCAGGGGGTATGTCCTTTCTAAAAGGGTACATCCTGTCTGCTGCAGCTCCCTCCCGCAACTGTTATGGCTTCTTACATTATATATGGATGGTGGAGGTAAAAAGATGTTGCTGAGCAGGTCGTCCACCCCAGTAGATGGACTTGCACATTGCTACACATATAAAACACTGGGGGGAAGGGGGGGCATCATTATAATGAAATAAGGGAAATGTCTCACAACTAGAGCAACAGAAAGTAACAGAAAGTAACAGAAAGTATGTTACAAAGCTAATTAGTTTCTTAGGCTGAATTGTATTAAATTGTATTAAAATTGAATTGTATTAAAACAACATTTAATGTTCCACCTTTAAAGTGTACAGTCTGTGTTTTTTCTTTTTACCTGGAATTACCTGTAAAAACAACACACCCTTAGAGCTGAAGAAAAGAAAGTAAGGTTCAAGAGAGATTCTTAAGGGCCAAACACTCATGGAAGTGTAACTAGTGGAGAGTTAACTATCCAGGGAATGCCATGTGATACATTGGGATAGGTATGGCCTGAGTAGCAAACCAATCATAGAAGATGATCATTAACAGCTAGGATCACCAAACTATGAGGATAGTCACTATGAAACTGGCTGACCTGTTACATATGCACTTGGTGCTGAAGACATCTGTGTTGGTCCCATGTTAATATGTGCCTGCATTGCTGACAAAAAGGATGTTTTAAAATATGCAAATGAGCCTTTAGGAGCAACAGGGGCGTTGGTGTTACACCTAGAGTTTCTGATCTCTCTGCAACTGCTGTGCTCCCTTTGATGATGTTTTCACTGCCCAGCCCTGTCAATCAAAGTGCAGAGGGTGCGGCAGTTGCAAAGAGAGCAGATCCTCTAGGTGTAATGGCAACACCCCCATTGTTCCTAGAGGCTCATTTGCCTATAGTAAAACATCATTTTTCTCAGTAATGCAGGCACATATGACCATGGAACCAACACAGATGTCTTAAGCTGCCAAGTGTACATGTAACAGGTCAGCCAGTTTCATAGATAGAAATCTGCTGACAGATGTTTTTTAAGCAAAAATGAGAAAATACTTTACCAATTTAATTAATGCTTACAGTGCCATGTTATGTGAATAAGCAGAAGATGTGTCATTAGGGTCCTGTCTTTCTCATTGAGCATCAGCTCCAGAGCCAAAAAAGGAAAGTAAATCAGAATATTTGAGCCCCAAAATATGCATCAAAAAACCTTCCAGTCATATAGGTAGGTATGTCCCATACATAGTCTGGAGGAAGATAAATGGATTTGATTTTGATAGAACTATTTCCTTAGTATGAGGCAGTCTGTGGCTGAAACTATAGGGCCAGTTAAAATGTTCCTCCAATCAGGGGCTCAAAAAGAAAATGTAGTCCAGGGATCAGCAACCTTTGACACTCCAGCTATGGTGAAATCCCAGCATGCACAGTTGATATGAGATACAAAGATAGTAGATAGATAGATAGATAGATAGATAGATAGATAGATAGATAGATAGATAGATAAAGTCATCTTCTCTCTCTCATCTAAGGGATCTCCATCTAACACTGCAAGGAAATTGCCATTAGCTGAAATAGGAGGCGCATTCTTTCTTGAATATGTGCAGTTGCTGCCATCTTCTGTTCACTTATGATATTAATCATACGTTCCTAGATCATATTCCAGTAGCTAGGTACATGAGGAAATAAATTATGAAATATGGTTTTGTGCATAACTTTTTTTTATTAAAAATTCAGCATAACAAAATGAATTGGTTAAGAATAACAAACAATGCAAAACTTAATAATGAACACAGCAAAACATATAATGCAGAATAATAGATGAGATAGCATTAGAAACAGATGTTAATATCATATAGCACATGTCCAAAATGGAATCACTTGAACATACAATTTAGAACATAGTGATCCAGGTTAAAGGGGTTGTCCAACCTTTTTTTAATTGAAGGCCTATCCTCATCATAGGCCATCACTAGCTTTGACACCACACATTCCTACCAATCAGCTGTTCTCTGTAGTTCTGTTGCCAGAAATCGGTGCAGGAGCTATAGACCACTGTTAAGATTGAAGTGGGAGCAGCGCTGCAGTGACAAGTGCTGTTTACTACAATGTTGATGGTACAGTATAATTCTGGTGCCTGCTTCCGATGATGGAGAGATGATACACAGAGACCCACGGATCAGCCAGGGATAGCCTATTCTAAGGATAGGTCATTACTTCAAAAAGACTGGACAGCCCCTTTAAGGTCTCTTATATGTGAAACAGATGGATGGTGAATAAATGGCTGTAGGTGAATAGTACAGGGGAAAATAGGTTCAGAGGTTTGTAGTGAGGGGACACCATGCAACAATGACTATAAAGTTACACAGATAGGACACGGGCAGATTTTTCACTCATATCATAAGCATTGATCCATCCTTCATGCATTGCTCGCCACATACTGTATACTTTCATTATTACTAGAATCACATACCTGTTATTAGGGGTGCACCACCACTGAGGCCAGGTGAGGCAATTGCAGGATAGGATTAGATACATGGCTCAGCAGACAGCACCAGGTAGAGGCAAGAGAGGGGCAGCCGAAGGGCCATGGACTGAAGAGAAGGGGTTAGGTTAGGAAATTGACATTGGGGAGGGGCGCCATTTCAGTTTTCGCCTCAGAGAGGCTAGGTGCACCCCTGCCTGTTATATGGTGAGATGTGATATGATTACTGTTTGCATTGAAAGATGCAATCAAATGAGAAAGCAATATTGGTTTGTTCAATGTAACCCTTTCCTGACGCAACAATTTTCAGTTTTTCCGTTTTTGCTCCCTGCCTTCTCAGAGCCATTAGGGCTTGTGTATTTGTGGGACAAGTTGTACTTTCCAACGCCACCATCTAATATTGCATAGTATGTAGTGGAAAGTGGTAAAAACATTTAAAATGGGGTGGAATTGGAATAAAAACACAATTCTGCCACCGTTTATGGGGAGGGGGAGGGGTTAAGGCATCCCCTATGCAGTAAACTGACTTGTGCTCTTTATTCTTCAGGTCAGTACAAATCTGGTGATACCACATATGTGTATATATATATTTTTTTTAATATTGAAAAGAAATAAAAACTTTAAAAAAAATCACCATATTCTGACCCCCATAACTTTTTTATAGCTATGTCTATTGAGATATCTGAGGGCTCATTTTTTGTTGGATGGTCTGTAATTGAGTTTTTTTTTTGTTTTTGTGTTTTTATTTTGCGCACTCTGTCTTCACAGAGCCATAACTTTTTTTATTTTTCTGTTCACATAGCTGTATGGGGGCTTGTTTTTTGTGGGACAAGTTGTACTTTCCAACGCCACCATTTAATATTGCATATGATGTCGTGAGAAGCGGGAAAAAAAATTCCAAAATGAGGAGAATTTGAAAAAAAAAAAAGCAATTCCGCCACAGTTTTATGGGTTTTTTATTTACGATGTTCGATGTGCAATAAAACTCACCAGTTACTTTGATTCTACAGGTCAGTACTAGAGATGAGCGAGCATACTCGTCCGAGCTTGGTGCTCGTTCGAGTATTAGCGTACTCGTAAGTGCTTGCTGCTCGGACGAGTATCTCGCCATGCTCGAGGAAATGGCAACTTCTGCATCGTGCTTTTTTGGCGCCTATAAACTCAGCCAATCACAAGCCAGGAGACTCTGCGTACCACCCAGCATCACGTGGGGCCCTTACATGTCGATAGCAGGGGTTGGCTGGCCTGATCAGGTGACCCTGGAATATACTAGTGACTGGCCGCGGTGCTCGGCTCAGATGCCGTCTGGATGTCGTTAGGGATAGAGCTGCTGCATTTCAGGGAGAGTGTTAGGGCCTGCATTTAGTTCTCTGTTAGGCAGGAATCACCCACAAAGAACCCAACAGCCCTTCTAAGGGCTACAAGAAATTTTTTTTTTGTCTCCGGGCTTGGCTGGCTGGCTGGCACTAGTAGTGCAGCTATCGCCATATATAAACCCCTTTTTTTAATGTTATATCTCAGTGATACAAATCCATTGCACACAGCAGTGTGGAACCATTCTGTGTGTCACAGTTCAGTACACTCACTATTTTCTGTCCAGGTGACACTTTCTGTACGTCACTTAATACAACCAAGTCTTTTGCTGCCTGTCACGTGTATATCTTGATCCCAAAAATCTCTGTGCGACATTTGTCTGGGTCGCAGTCTAAATAGCCACCGTCAGTAGGGTGTCAGTTAGCTCTACGATAGTTTCTGCACGTCACGTTCCAAAAAAACAAAACTAAAAAAAAATATATAAAAAAATATATATAAAAAAAAAGTTTTTTTGTTGTTTTAGCTCAGTGATACAAATCCATTTCACACAGCTGCGTGGAACCATTCTGTGTGTCACAGTTCAGCACACTCACTCCAATCCGTATTTTCTGTCCAGGTGACACTTTCTGTACGTCACTTAATACAACCAAGTCTTTTGCTGCCTGTCACGTATATAGCTTGATCAAAAAAATCTCTGTGCGACATTTGTCTGGGTCGCAGTCAAAATAGCCACCATTAATAGGGTGTGAGTTAGGTCTACGATAGATTCTGCATGTCACGTTCCAAAAAAAACAAAACTAAAAAAAAAATATATAAAAAAAATATATAAAAAAAATAGTTTTTTTGTTGTTTTAGCTCAGTGATACAAATCCATTTCACACAGCTGCGTGGAACCATTCTGTGTGTCACAGTTCAGCACACTCACTCCAATCCGTATTTTCTGTCCAGGTGACACTTTCTGTACGTCACTTAATACAACCAAGTCTTTTGCTGCTTGTCACGTATATAGCTTGATCCCAAAATTCTCTGTGCGACATTTGTCTGGGTCGCAGTCTAAATAGCCACCATTAACAGGGTGTGAGTTAGGTCTACGATAGTTTCTGCACGTCACGTTCCAAAAAAAAACAAAACTAAAAAAAAAAATATATAAAAAAAATATATTAAAAAAATAGTTTTTGTGTTGTTTTAGCTCAGTAATACAAATCCATTTCACACAGCTGCGTAGAACCATTCTGTGTGTCACAGTTCAGCACACTCACTCCAATCCGTATTTTCTGTCCAGGTGACACTTTCTGTACGTCACTTAATACAACCAAGTCTTTTGCTGCCTGTCACGTATATAGCTTGATCCCAAAAATCTCTGTGCGACATTTGTCTGGGTCACAGTCTAAATAGCCACCGTCAGTAGGGTGTCAGTCAGCTCTATGATAGTTTCTGCACGACACGTTCCAAAAAAAACAAAACTACAAAAAAAATACATAAAAAAATAGTTTTTTAGTTGTTTTAGCTCAGTGATACAAATCCATTTCACACAGCTGCGTGGAACCATTCTGTCTGTCACAGTTCAGTACACTCACTACAATTCGTATTTTCTGTCCGGGTGACATTTTCTTTACGTCACTTAATTAAACCAGACTGAACAAGTTTGTGGGTTTCAGTACACCAGGCCCATTTATTTTTTTATATAATACACTTATATACAGAAAATGTCGAACCGCTAAGGGTCGAGGACGAGGGCGTGGGGGCATTCAATTACTGCAGGGGGCAGAGGCCGTGGTCCTGGGCAGGGTGAGACAGTACCTGCTGATGAGGGAACTGTGGAACGCCGCAGAGCTACACTCCCTAGCTTCATGTCTCAACTTACAGGGACTGTTAGAAACCACAACAGTGCGAACAGCTGATGTCGTGGATTGCGGATAATGCTTCAAGTAATTTGTCCACCAGTCAGTCTTCCACGCAGTCCACCCACGTTACCCAAGGGAGCACTCCTCTGGCTCCTCCACCTCAACCTCCTTCCCCCCAGTCTGCCCCCTCCCAGGAAAATTTGGAATGCGATCCGGCATACTCTGAGGAACTGTTTTCTGGACCCTTCCCAGAGTCACAAACCACTTTTCAGGTTGCTGCTGACCTCTTTCACGATGCCCAAGTGTTCCAACTGTCGCAGTCTGTGGGTGATGATGATGATGATGATGATGATGATGATGATGACAATGTTGAGTTAGTGGAAGAAGTTTGTAAAGAGGTGTCGGACGATGAGGAGACACTGTTGTCAGACAGTGGTGAACTTGTTGTTAGGGGAGGAATTCCGAGGGGGGAGCAGACTGAGGAATCGGAGGATGACGAGGTGACTGACCCGAGCTGGGTTGATATGCCGAGTGAAGAAAGTGCTTCTGAGGCGGAGGCGAGTGCTGCACCAGAACAGGTTGTAAGAGGCAGTGGTGTGGCCAGAGGGAGAAGCAGGGCCAGAGCTGGTGCATCAGCAGCAACTGTTTCACGTAGTGAAGCTCCCGTGGCGAGGCCTAGATGTTCGCAAGTCTGGAGGTTCTTTAAAGAAAGTGAGGATGACCGACGGACTGTGGTGTGCAACCTGTGCCACACCAGGATCAGCAGGGGTGCCACCACTACTAGCCTAACCACCACCAGCATGCACAGGCATATGAGTGCTAAACACCCCACTCAATGGAACCAAGGCCGTTCACCACCTCCTGCGGGTCACACCACTGCTCCTTCCCCTGTGTCACTCGCTGCCTCTGCTAGTCAACCCCCTGCGTCACTCGCTGCCTCTGCTAGTCAACCCCCTGCCCAGGACCCCGGCACGAGCTCCTCCTGCCGGAAAACCACACCTTCGCCTCCACGATCCTCCACAGTGTCCACCAACGTGTCCCAGCGCAGCGTTCAGCTGTCTTTACAGCAGACGCTGGAGCGCAAGAGGAAATACAGTTCCACCCACCCACATGCCCAAGCCCTCAACGTCCACATCTCCAAATTGCTTAGCCTGGAGATGCTGCCCTATAGGCTGGTAGAGACCGAGGCCTTTCGCAATCTCATGGCGGTGGCTGCCCCTCGGTATTCCGTCCCCAGCCACCACTATTTTTCCCGATGTGCCGTCCCAGCCCTACACCAGCACGTGTCACAGAACATCATCCGTGCCCTGACCAACGCTGTTTCTGAGAAGGTCCACCTAACCACGGACACGTGGACAAGTGCTGCCGGGCAGGGACACTATATCTCACTGACGGCACATTGGGTTAACTTGGTGGAGGCTGGGACCGAGAATGACCCTGGGGCCGCTCATGTACTGCCCACACCGAGGATTGTGGGGCCTACCTCGGTCACGGTCTCTCAGACTTACTATGCCTCCTCCTCCTCCGACCCCTCCTCCACCGAATTACCATCCGTGGGCACGGCGCCTTCAGTCGGTAGCTCTAGGCGCAGCAGCAGTGCCGTGGGTAAGCGCCAGCAGGCGGTGCTCAAACTGCTGAGCTTAGGTGACAAAAGGCACACCGCCCAAGAGCTGTTACAGGGCATCACGGTGCAGACCGATGTGTGGCTGGCACCGCTGAACCTCAAGCCAGGCATGGTTGTGTGTGACAACGGGCGTAACCTGGTGGCGGCTCTGCAACTCGGCAGACTGACACATGTGCCATGCCTGGCCCACGTGTTCAATCTAATAGTTCAGCGGTTCCTCAAGACATACCCCAATCTGTCTGATTTGCTCACCAAGGTGCGCCACATCTGTGCGCATTTCCGCAAGTCCACCACAGATGCTGCCACTCTCAGGGCAGCGCAGCGCCGCCTACAACTGCCCGCTCACCGACTGTTGTGCGACGTGCCCACGAGATGGAATTCGACATTAAACATGTTATCCAGAGTTTACCAGCAGCGCAGAGCGATTGTAGACTGCCAGATGTCAACTTCCACCAGAACTGGTAGTCAGGTCAGTCAGATTCCTCAAGTCTACAATGAGGAGTGGACGTGGATGTCTGATATCTGCCAGGTGTTGAGCAACTTTGAGGAGTCAACACAGATGGTCAGCGGCGATGCCGCCATTATCAGCCTCACCATCCCGCTGCTTTGCCTGTTGAAAAACTCACTGCTCAGCATCAAGTCGGATGCTTTGCGCTTGTCACAAGAGACGGTGGAGGAAGATACGTCGCTTGATAGCCAGAGCACCCTCCGGTCTGTTTCTCAGCGCGTATCGGAGGAGGGGGATGAGGATGAGGAGGAAGAGGAGGAGAATGTCGGCGAGACAGTAGAGGGTACCAGTGCTCAGTCCTTAACTCTTGAGCGTGTATGGGCTGAAGAGGAGGACTTGGAGGAGGAGGAGGAGGAAATGGAGAGTCAGGCCAGTGAGGAGAGGGAATTCTTGCGTGTTGGGACTCTGGCGCACATGGCAGACTTCATGTTAGGCTGCCTATCCCGTGACCCTCGCGTTAGAAGAATTTTTTCAAACACCGATTACTGGGTGTTCACTCTCCTGGACCCACGGTACAAGCAGAACCTTTCCACTCTCATCCCTGCAGAGGAAAGGAGTATGAGAGTGAATAGATATCAACAGGCCCTGGTGCACAAGCTGAAACAATTCTTCCCATCTGACGCCGCTAGCGGCAGAGGGCATGGTTCTGTGGGCCAAGTAGCGGGGGAGAGGAGGCGAGCAGGCAGCTTGTCCAGCACTGGCAGGGGAACGCTCTCCAAGGCCTTTGCCAGTTTTATGTCACCCCAGCAAGACACTGTCACCTGTCCCCAGTCTAGGCAGAGTAGGGGGGAGCTGTACAGAAAGATGGTGAGGGAGTACCTAGCTGACCATACCAACGTCCGTAGCGATCACTCTGCTCCATACAACTACTGGGTTTCAAAGCTGGACACGTGGCCTGAACTGGCGCTGTACGCCTTGGAGGTGCTGGCCTGCCCTGCCGCTAGCGTGCTGTCAGAGCAGGTATTCAGTGCAGCTGGTGGCGTCATCACCGATAAGCGTACACGCCTGTCAACTGACAGCGCTGACAGGCTGACCGTTATTAAAATGAACAAAGCCTGGATTTCACCGGAATTCAAATCTCCTCTGGGGGAAAGCAGCTAAAGATTAACATTACTTATGTATCCGATTCCTCTTCTCTACTCCTCCTACTCCTCCTCCTCCTCCATATCGTCTTTGCCTAACGCTGACCAAAAAAACGCCATTTTTCAGAGGTCCAACTGGCACTCTTTTACCACAATTTTTCAGGAGGGCCCCCTACAGGCCCTCTCTTCAAACAATTTTTCTGGAGGTCCACCTACAGGCCCTCTGTCCAAACAATTTTTCCGGAGGTCCACCTACAGGCCCTCTGTCCAAACAATTTTTCCGGAGGTCCACCTACAGGCCCTCTGTCCAAACTATTTTTCCGGAGGTCCACCTACAGGCCCTCTCTCCAAACAATTTTTCCGGAGGTCCACCTACAGGCCCTCTCTCCAAACAATTTTTCCGGATGTCCACCTACAGGCCCTCTCTCCAAACAATTTTTCCGGAGGTCCACCTACAGGCCCTCTGTCCAAACAATTTTTCCGGAGGTCCACCTACAGGCCCTCTCTCCAAACAATTTTTCCGGAGGTCCACCTACAGGCCCTCTCACCAAACAATTTTTCCGGAGGTCCACCTACAGGCCCTCTCACCAAACAATTTTTCCGGAGGTCCACCTACAGGCCCTCTCTCCAAACAATTTTTCCGGAGGTACACCTACAGGCCCTCTCTCCAAACAATTTTTCCGGAGGTCCACCTACAGGCCCTCTCTCCAGTTCCAGTTTCCAGTTTTATTTGCGCAAACTGCGTAAATTTTATTTTTGGGATAGGTGTGAAAAATAATACTACCTGCGTATCTATATTGCCCAACATTGGATACGGTAGCAACAAGAAGACCAAACACATGCTGCCACAGGGTTCCGCAAATTCCTGGTCCACAATGTCAAGGAGCTCGAGGTTCTGTTGATGAGCAACAAGTCCTTCTGTGCAGAAATCGACCACAACGTCTCCATCAAAGAACCTAAAGACCATTGTGGAGAGAGCGGCACAGCTCGCCATCAAAGTGACGAACCCCAACGCCAGACTGCGCAGCGAAGATAACGAATAAATATCTCTGTGGTTATTTGTGCTAAATAAAAGTTAAATAAACACACAAAAAAAAAATTGATCTGTTCCTGTGCCTGATCCACCCAAGTTGAATCTGTCCCATCATGAGAAAGTCCCCCCAAGGAGTCCCCACTGTAACTTGCTTCCCATACAACTACCTCACCCCCCGACACCTGTGTCTCGCCATTGTCCACCACCTCCTCAGACAACACTGGTAAATCCCCACTGTCAGCACACGGAGACTGCAAAAGGTCTTGCGAATTGGGCAGAGAATGTTCTGGGGTAGCACATCAGAGAAGGGGTGACTATGGGGTTCCAGGGAGTACGTGACCACATGCAATCTCCATCTAAAAAGTCATGCCACACTTGATCGAGCTCATAATTGACAATTGTACCGGTTGATGCTAAATTTTTAAGTTGGGGTCCTGTGTCGTCATTCTAACTACATCCGGCTGTTGTCACCACCACACACGCTAGCCCAGGGGGCACTCCTCTGGCTCTTCCAGCTCAACCTCCTTCCCCCCAGCCTGCCCCCCCACCTACAGGCCCTCTCTCCAAACAATTTACGTCTTTTTCCTATCTTTCTCTCTCTCCAAACTATTTTTCCGGATAGCTGCCATATACGGTATTAAACTGAGTAGTATACATAGAACACATACCACACTTGATCTATACCAGGGGTGCACAACCTGCGGCCCGGGGGCCACATGCGGCCCTTGATACCATTCTGTGTGGCCCCATCCATCTGGTAACAGACATGTATGTCCATGTTTTGTGGCTGCTCACATGCATTTTTCATGTATTTCTCCCATTAGATGGGACTCCTGGAACTGTAACTAGACATTAATGGTATACACTGTGTGTTCAATCTGCCATAAATACAGTATTTCAGTTGGTAATACCCCTTTAAATTTTATTTTCGGCCCTTGACGTTGGTTCAGTCAGACAATGTGGCCCCCACCCAGAAAACGTTGTGCACCCCTGATCTATACTGAACGTCACTTTTAAAAATACGTCATTTTCCTCTCTTTCTCTCATTTGTCTGGGTTGCAATTAAGCAGACCACGTCTGCCTAATCTAATAGTTTCCGTGTAATTGCTCCATACTGCACGTCTTTTTCCTCTCTTTCTCTCTCTCCAAACTATTTTTCCGGATAGGTGCCGTATACGGTATTAAACTCAGAAGAATACATACCGTACCGGTTGATGCTACAGTTTTTCCAAATCCATCCGGCTGTTGTCACCACCACACACGCTAGCCCAGGGGGCACTCCTCTGGCTCTTCCAGCTCAACCTCCTTCCCCCCAGCCTGCCCCCCACCTACAGGCCCTCTCTCCAAACAATTTACCCGGATAGGGGACGTATTAGATATTGTACTGATGTTTTTTTTGGTTCTTCTTTTAATTGCCTCCTGACCTGTGATAGGCAGAGCATGGACACGTCCCCTTAGCTGCAGTAGGAAAGACACTCCCCTGGCCAGAGCAAGCTCTTTTTCCTTTTCCGTGTTCGAAAAATCCATGAAATATATGGTCCCAAGATAGGGGACGTATACGATTTTAAACTGAGAAGAATCGATACCACACATGCCCCACTAGGAGAATTTGGGGTAATGGTGGGATTAGGCAGCCTCAGAGGCATCCATGCATGCTGCCCCTGCTGTTTCCTGTCCATTTCCGTGGTGTTTCCATCATTTTCTGAGGTTTCCAGGTTTTCACCCAGCCTTCCCTAGGCAGAGCCTTGGTCCCCTGCAAAAAATGCTCGAGTCTCCAATTGACTTCAATGGGGTTCGTTATTCGAAACGAGCACCCGAGCATCGGGAAAAGTTCGACTCGAATAACGAGCACCCGAGCATTTTAGTGCTCGCTCATCTCTAGTCAGTACGAATCCGGCGATTTCTAATATGTATAGTTTTTCTTACGTTTTGATAGTCATAAAATAATTTGGTATTTAAGTCTATGGAGCTGTATGGGGGCTCATTTTTTGCGGGGCGATCAGAACTTTTCATTGATACTATTCTGGGGTGTGTATGACTTTTTGATCACTTTTTATTATTTTTTTTAGAAAATAAAGTGACCAAAAACCTCGAATTGCCAATTTTAACACTTTTTTCCGTTTCAATGTCTGCCCTATGGGAAAGAAATTTTTATATTTTAATCCTATGGGCATTTTCGCACATGGCGATACCCATGATGTGTATTTTTTTTAAATTTGTTTAGTTCTTTTATTTTTATTTTGGGGAAAGGGGGGTGATTTGAATTTTTATGTTTTTTTTTTTTTAAACTTTATTTAATTATTTTACACTGTTTTATAGTTCCAATAGGGAACTATAACAATCAATCTTCTGATTGCTAGTCTCATAGACTCCAATGCACTTGCACTGGAGTCTATGATGATTTTACTACTTTCCTGTGGAGCCCTATTACACACAAGGGCTCAGTAGGAAATACTATGCAGCAGCCTCCTGTCATTCACAAAGACAGGGGCTGCTGCACACATGCTCTGGCTCCTCCAATCGCAACACGGGGGAGCCGGAGCAACACTGGAAGCACACGCTTCCGGTGTTTCGTACACTTAGATGCCATGGTCAGGATTGACCACAGCATCTGAGGGGTTAAATGTCCGCGATCAGCATTACTACCGGTTGCGGACATAAGCCGCGGGTGTCTGCTATAGGAAACAGCAGGCCACCTGTGGCTATGGCACCTGCTCTGCTCAGGAGCGGGCACCATCTTTAAAGACCCGCCCAGCGCCATACTAGTACAGCGTTGGGCAGGAAGGGGTTAATAACTTTTTATTCAGTTTTTTTGGGAAGTAAAGTGATGAAAATACGGCGAATCGGCCATTTCTATTTTTTCCTATTTTTTTCCCATTATGCCATTTACCATATGGGATAACTTTATTTATATTTTAACAGTATGGGCTTTTTCACACACAGTGATGCCCATAATGTTATTTTTTTCAAATACTTTATTTGCATTTTTTAAATTTTTTTTTATATGTTTTGTTTTTTTTTTTTTAACTTTTTGTAAAGTCCCCAAGTGGACAACAACTTGCAATCATGAGATTGCAACTTGCACAGAATAATGGAAGTTGTTCCATTATTCTCTACAGAAATCACTAAATCCTAGTTCAGTGCTGCCACCTGTTTCCCTGGGATATACTAATAATAAGCCTGGATGCCTAGTACAGGCTCTGGCTCATTGATCTTTGCCGAGGGAAAGCGCGATTGACCTCGAAGCGTGCGCTTCCGATTGTAGCCTTCGCAGATGTCCACGGTGAGCATTAACGCTGATCATGGACATAAGCCGTGGGTGCCTGCTGTATGAAACAGCAAGCAACTGGTGGCTATGGCGCTCACTTTGGAGTGGGCGGTATCTTTAAAGACCTGACATTCGTCGTATATGTATGGCGGATGTCGGGAAAGGGTTTTCCAGCCTGTAAATATTGATGACATATTCTCAGTGAGAAGTGAGCTGCTGTATACTGGAACAACCACTATTCAGTGGACAGAGCCTTGTGCTCTGGGTCTGTCCACTGTCCTGTCTCCAATGTCAGTGACTGCCGCTAATAGCAAATCAGTGAGAGTAGCGGGTGTCAGTCCACCATCAATGAGATATTGATGACCTATCCTATGGCTAGATCATCAATATGTTGGTCCCAGAGAACCCCTTTTATTCCCAGGTAGTGTCACGAGTGGGCTTGCGTCTGGTATCAGACGTTCTGCGCGGCTTTCAAAAGTGACATAATTTGACATGCTTTTCCCTTGGTTTGGTTGCTGTTTACCACACCCCTTCCCCTCAGCTGTTGTGGCTGTGGTAATTATCTTTCTCCTATTTACCCCTTCCTCTCCCAGTATTCCTTGAGGTTTATACTTTCTGCCTACTTTGTAGTGTGTGGTGTGGATCTCGGCTGAGATCCGGTTGCTGCGATATCTGCTTTAAAATAAGTGACATTTTCCCTTTTGTGGTTTTCCTTCTGGAGTCTCCTGTTCGTCCTTACTCTTGGAGGAATGGAGTGACTCTTTCCTGTGTCACTAGCTGCAGGGTTCTTTAGGGTGTATTTATTATTAGGTTCCTGTGTATGAACTCTCCTACGACTAAGGCTTGTTCATACTGGTAGTCAGTCAGGGCCTAGTTTCAGGGTTCCCTGCAGGAGGTGACCGTTTCCCTGGTTTTGGTCTTTTCCCTTCCCTCGTACGCTCGGTGTGGCTATTCCCTCCACACCAGAGCGTGACAGGTAGAAGTCTTTTCCATCCTATGTATTTAACTTGTCAGGTTTGTTTCAGACGAATGCAATAAAAGGGCATGCAACACCATTTTTCTGCAAATGTCAGTGGAAAAAAGCACTAGGTAGGAAGAAGAAGAATGCTTACCTGACCATGAGAGGAAGATTTGGTTGGGGGGCTTGCCCTGATTGGCTCACAGGCCGACAGACAGGGTGGTGACCTTGCAGAATGACCAAAATGTCATTCTATGTTGGGCTGTGAATGAAATTGGATGGGTGTAGCAGTGTCTGCCAGAAAAATGATCTTAGTGGCAGTCAAAAGTCACAATTAAGTTTCTATTCTACTGCCAGGGATATAGAAGAGAAAAGTTAGAATTAGAAAGAAGAAGAGTTGTGTAGAATAGGGACAGGCAGGGAAAGCTGTCAGCCAGGGAGTGAGAAGTTGAGGCTGTGCGTGCCTCCTAGCACAACTACAGCGGCTGCAGAACCTCAAAAGCAGCTACCTACAAGGACATGTCTTTATTTTTTTCACAGTTCAACAGAAATACATTTTTTTAGGTGTGGGGTAAAATAAGCTCAAAGCTGTGCAACATGTGTTTTACCATCCAGAGAATAGACGTAGCATTTGAAATTTCAGGGAAAACACCGGAAATACTAGTTTGAACTCTGTGTTAGGGCCTCTCCACAGTAATTTTTTGTTGTTTAACTTTAGGAAAATAGAATACTTGAGTCTAACAATATGTAGGGTGGCGGAGGCTAACATCTGTGAGTGGTGACATGACATAGTAGACAAAAATCCATATTGTTTAATCTCCATGAAGTTCAAATTAAATTTAGAAAAACAGCATATATGTGTCTTACAATATGCAGGGTAGTGGATGGTTAACATCAGGATCTGGTGATGCCAGGGACACTGTGGGTGGGTTAGGCCCAAAACAAGCCAGAGCTAACCCAAGCTCAGCTACATCTAGCTCTGTGCGAGTACCTCCTGTCTGGCAGTTTTTTTTTTTTACTTTTTTATGATCTTGAAGCTTGAGTCTACAAAATCCTTTTTTTCTTAAATTCTGAACAATCATGGATTTTTTAGATCCATTAATTGTTCAGAATTGCTTATTTCTTATGTTGGCCTGCCACCTGCTGACAAAAATAAGAATTGCAGATTCAATGCCCTGGGTTTCTTCAGGTTTTTCACCCTTTAGATGCTGTGGTCTCAATTGATTATGGCATCTAAAAGCTTTAATGACCGCGATCAGCATTATTGGTGGTCACAGTCATTAGCTGCGGGTCTCTGCTATCTGAAACAGCGGAGACCCGCCGGCCATGATGCCCACTGCACGTGTGAGTTGGCGCCATGTTTGTACTTCGCTCCATCACCATACATTTACGGCACTGGTAGCGAATAGGTTAATACTCAGGTTCAGGCCTACCTATACTCAGGCCAGTCTCTGGTGCATACCCTATTCCCAGGCCTCATGGATTTCTGGCCAGGCAGACTGAAACAATGGCTCAAACTGGCACAGGATGCTCTCTTTATTCTTTATTCCTTTGCCTCCAGTGTCATCTTGGAGAGGAATTTCAGAGATGCAGGGGGTGTTCAGAGATGACACCCAAATGGACCAAGTTGTCCTCACTTTTGTCAAAATGAACCAAGCTTAGATTGGGGAAAATTTTCACACTCCTTGAGCTGAGGCTGATTAATAGATCTGGTTTTGCTGATGGTGCCCATCTTGACACTGTTGCTGTCTGCCTGTTGTCTTGCCACCATCATGCCACTGCTGTGGCCTGCCTACTATCATATTTAAAAAAAAACTATAAAATACCAGCGCTATTGCTATCAGTAGTGCCCGATCCCAAAATCTTATAATAAGAACCACAAAGAGACTGGGGACTGCTGCAAGATACCACTAGTGGGGTCGCCCAAACTCACTAAAAAGTAGTAATAAATGTTCTATAAAGTAAATGTATCTGCGCTGGTTTCGGCGCTACAGTATAGTCACCAGGGATGGATATTGTAAGTTTTAGTAGTTAAATCAGTATTGCATCACTCCTTGTCAGTAGATTAAGTACCTGTCTTTATCGAGGTTCCAGTTAGGGAGGCGATCCTGTATGCAGAGAGTCCTGGAGCGCAATGTAATCGCGTCCCCTCTTTAACTGTGTGCGTGCTGACCCGGCTGGAAGCTGGCGTGCACGTGGGTAAATTCTCCTTGCCGTTGCCATGGAGAAGCTTCTGTGTGACTTCACTTTTCTTGGTAAAGATGCCTGTAAGGACCAAACAACGTCCCTAATTGGAACCTCGACAGAGACAGGTACTTAATCTACTGACAAGGAGTGATGCAATAATGATTTGACTACTAAAACTTACAATATCCATCCTTGGTGACTATACTGTAGCGCCGATACCAGCGCAGATACATTTACTTTATAGAACATTTATTACTGTCATATTTTGTACAGCTGATGCTGCTTCCATCATGCCACAGCTGGCATCATTCCACTGCTGTGGCCTGCCGACCATCATGTTCTGTACGGCTACTGCTACTGCTGCCTCCATCATACGTCTGCCTACTGCCTTCATCATGCTGCTACCAGCCTGACAACATGTATTATATGGCTTCTGCTGACGCTGTCTGTGGTGCTGCTCCTTGCTGTTAATCCCACTGCCACCACTATTAATGTTACGCATCTGCCACTACTACTATTCCCACCACTAATATTATTACTTCTACCACTACTATTACGACTACTACCCATAGACAGTCTTGTATGTTCCATGCTATACTGCTCCTGCTCCTCACCAAGTGAGCTTGGTGACATCATCGCAGGTCATTTTGCAGGTCCTGCTGAATGAAGATAGGAGACACTGTGGCAGCGCGATCTAGTGGATGAGGTGAGTTTTTTTTTACCCCTAAATTGTCATACTCTTTTGCCTTGTTATAATGGAATAAAATGACCCGAACACCGAACACGGACTTCAGTGAAAATGTCCGGGTCCAGGTATATATATATATATGTATCCCTCTCTCTCTCTCTCTCTCTATATATATATATATATATATATATATATATATACAGTACAGACCAAAAGTTTGGACACACCTTCTCATTCAAAGAGTTTTCTGTATTTTCATGACTATGAAAATTGTAGATTCACACTGAAGGCATCAAAACTATGAATTAACACATGTGGAATTATATACTTAACAAAAAAGTGTGAAGCAACTGAAAATATGTCTTATATTCTAGGTTCTTCAAAGTAGCCACCTTTTGCTTTGATTACTGCTTTGCACACTCTTGGCATTCTCTTGATGAGCTTCAAGAGGTAGTCACCTGAAATGGTATTCCAACAGTCTTGAAGGAGTTCCCAGAGATGCTTAGCACTTGTTGGTCCTTTTGCCTTCACTCTGCGGTCCAGCTCACCCCAAACCATCTCGATTGGGTTCAGGTGATGAGTGCAAACTTTTGGTCTGTACTGTATTACAAGACACAAGTTATAGCAACAATCTACCCATGTGTCTTAAGGTGAAATTCAGCATCAACCCTCAATTGTCTATTTACGTATATTCAGTTTCCACATGGTAGCAATGTAAATGTTTTTAGGGGGTTCAATTTAATAAAGCTGCATAAATGCATGATTACTGCAGCAATACACAGGTGGAGCAGCAATCTTCCAGTGTGTATTCAGGTGAAATTTAACATCGAGCCTCAACAGTCGCAATTTTAATTTATTTGGGGGGAGTTCAATTTAATTAAGCAGTATTAGTGATTACAGTGATTACCGCAGCAATACTATGGCATGGCAGCTATCAACCAATGTGTATTAAGGTGAAATTTAGTGTCAAGCTTCCATTATTCATTTACGTACGGTATATTTATAAAAAAATAAATGAAAAGAGATTTAACAAGTTTTCTTTAAAATTATGAGTTCTAGGAGGCTAGAGGGGGTTATATACAAACTTTCATGGCAATTGGAGTAGCTTTGGTTCGGCCCCAACTGATTCAGGTCAGAAACGAACTTGTTCAAAAATTCGTCAAACCAGACCTGAAACAAATCTCAACTGGTTGGTTCATCTCTAATAAATAAATATATACTGTATTTTTCGCTTTATAAGACGCACTTTTCCCCCCCAAAAGTAGGGGGAAAATTGCGGTGCGTTTTATAAAGCGAATACAAGTGAGCACTTCCATTATGGAAGTGCTCACTTGTATGTATAAGGTGCCGGGACCCCCATTAGACCTCAGATCAGCCCACCCAGCCACATAAGGTTACAATAAAAACCTCTCTTACCTGTCCTGCGTAGTGGCTCCGCTCCGGGTCCGGCGCTCTTCTGTCTTCCCGGGCCGGTGCTGCACTGTCCTGACCGCGTACAGCGTCAGGACGTAGTGGGCGCACTATGACCTGACGATGCACACAGTCAGGTGACAGTGCAGCGCCGGCCGGAGAGGACAGAGGAGTGCCGGACCCTGAGCGGAGCCGCGCGCAGGACAGGTAAGAGAGGTTTTTATTTTAACCCTATGTGGCTGGGTGGGCTGATCTAAGGTCTGATGGGGGCACAATAAGCTGATCTGAGGTCTGATGGGGGCACATTTTGCTGATCTGAGGTCTGATGGGGGCACATTCTGCTGATCTGAGGTCTCATGGGGGCACATTCTGCTGATCTGAGGTCTGATGGGGGCATATTTTGATGATCTGAGGTCTGATGGGGGCACATTCTGCTGATCTGAGGTCTCATGGGGGCACATTCTGCTGATCTGAGGTCTGATGGGGGCAAATTTTGCTGATCTGAGGTCTGATGGGGCACATTCTGCTGATCTGAGGTCTCATGGGGGCACATTCTGCTGATCTGAGGTCTGATGGGCGCACACTGGGCTGATATGGGGGCTGATCTGAGGTCCGAAGGGGGTCTGACATGGAGGGCTGATGGGGTTCTGACATGGAGGGCTGATATGGGGGTCTGATGTGATGTCCTGAAATTTATGGGGGGTCTGATATGAGGTGTGATGAAAAATATTTTTTTCTTATTTTCCTACTCTAAAATCTGGGGTGCGTCTTATCATCAGGTGCGACTTAAAAAGCGAAAAATACGGTATATATATTAGAGATGAGCAAATCTATTCACCGCTTCGTAGATTCGTATCGAATCTTGGAAATTTTCTTCTCCAAAGCGAATCCGAATTTTGTCGGATTCGCTTCGTATTATTTGTAAACGTACGCAAAAATTTGACCGCTAACTATATGAAAGATACGTATGAAACATAAGTAAATTTACGCATTATGCGTACAGGGAAAAAAGACGTTCCGCCCCCGCAAGAGCAGGAAAGTGCAGATATGCCCCCCTCAGAACTGGAAAAAAACAATAGTACGCTAAGGATTCGTACGCACTTTTGTACGCTCATGCGTACGTGTTCACATAAGTTGCGTACCTTTATCAAGTGTACGTTCGTTATTAGTGTGCAAATGTTCGCAAAACACCACATAATAACGTATAATTTGTACGCAGCTTCGTTGAATAGATTCGTATTTGTTCGAATCTTGTGAAAACTTCGACAAATATTCGGCAAAGCAAATTTTGGATGATTCGCTCACCTCTAATATATATATATATATATATATATATATATATATTACACTAAAAAAAATAGAGCGGCACACTCAACAAATCTGGAGTGCCTGAAGTCCAATGCGACCAAACATCCAAGGTGTAAGGTGGTAGCAGGTAAAGTGTTAAATGGTGTATATATTCCACCTAGGTTTCTCACCTATACATGGTGAGGGGCTCCGTTACTAGCCGTGGAACAAGTTACTCTGCAGCCACTTGATTAATGCAGCTGGGCTGAGGCCTACTTGAAGACCCAGGCCGCATTAGGTGAGAGAGAGCCAAACTGGGTGGTTGCTCTGCATGTGATCAGAAGGTACAGGTTGCTGTTAATCTGTTGTATTTGGGACAGTCAGGTACCTTACTGAGCAGGATTTTCTTTATGTTATGTTTTCTTTTTGAACCTTGCATCCTGTACATGTGCTGCCTGTTTATGCTGACAATAAATGCCAGAAAGGACCGTGCTTTGGAAACATTAAAGTCTGTCTGGGTCTCTATGGCATTGGACTTGCTCAGACAAGTGAGCTAAATAGAAAAGTTCACAAAGGATATATAAAACAAAAATCCACGGCACATCCAAATAGTGAAAGAAGTGATGTCCTTTATTCACCCATGCAATGTTTCGGTCCACTTGCTGGGATGCTTGAGAACGGTCCCAGCAAGTGGACTGAAATGTTGCATGGGTGAATAAAGGGCATCGCTTCATTCACTATTTGGATGTGCCGTGGATAGCGGCTAATGCTGATAACAGAGATCTGGAATATGAGCTTGTAAGAAAATGTGCCATTTCAGTTTTGTTACTTAAGTTCTTAGAAGTTTTTTTGTTTTTGTTGACAAGTCCCAATTCCCCCAAAAGCTCAATCTTGATGTGCTGCTTCGGAGAGACCAGTACTAAGCATTACATGTTTAATTGTTTCAATAAACTACAAACTGTCATGGTTAGATACATCAAGAATAAAAGTAAAGCCCATTGCAGATTTGATTGACACTCTTTGTGATGATACAAACACAATTCCTGCTCTGTATGACTTAAAAGCTTTTATTTATAATTTTGCATGACTAGAAATAAAAGCTTTAAAAGAAAAAGGGGAAAAACTAAGCCCCATGCATAAAAACAAATGCACATAGGATAAAGATTCAAAAGAAAAAGCAATTATGTATTCACAGGCTGTAAAGCAGGGATCCCCAATCTGAGCCCCTCAAACTGATGCAAAACTACAACTACTTCTAGTATTCCTGAACAGCCTACCGCTAATATGACATGCTGGGAGTTGTAGTTTTGCAACAGATGGAGGGCCACAGGTTGAGCATCCCTGCTCTAAAGCATTAAGAGACCAGAATTATAGAAAAGGTAGAATTAAACATCTACATTTGCTATGTGGACATTTATGGCATATCCACAGATGTAATGTGGCCCTGTTTTGAGAAAGAAGCAGGTGCTAGAGGTGGGACCAACACCTATCAAATTTTTATGGTATATCCTGTGGATATGCAATAAATGTCTAGCTAGGAATACCTCTTTAATGTAGTCATTATGATGAAATATTTATATATTAATTCGCTAAATAATCAATGCAAGATTGGCCTAGTGACAGGAATGAGTCATTGGCTAGATAATCTAATGTATATTTTTAAGTAAACATATTTCCTGTGATTCCACTAGAGTAGCCATTTTTAAAACTGAAACATGAAAGTAAGGGGATTGGAAAAAGTTTATTTAGTTTGTGGAGGGCATGGGAGAGAGGATGAGGTATTACAGGAGCACAGAACACTGCAGATGGGAGTGGGTTAACCTTTACCTCTACCTTCTGCACAGGACAGATACCACAGGAAAAAAGACGCAAGTGCAGAAGAGGAGGCAAAGGTTATACCCTAACACAGGAAGAGGTCAGTTACCCACAGAAGGGAGCATAGGGAAGGAATTACTGAATGGGAGCATGGGAAGGAGGATAGGTGCTGTGGGTATTGGAGAACTGTTATAGAAGAGGAGACAGAGTGAAACAGAGGAGGCATGCAAGAAGGACCAGAGAAGACTTTAACCCCTTAACCCACCATGACTTACCCGTATGTAATGAGCGTTAACAGGTGGTATGGAGTGGGCTCAAATGCTGACCTCGCTCCATACGCGGCGGATGCTGGCTCTATAATACAACATGTGGTGACCAGGTTCAGAGATAGTGACTGTGGCATTTATGGGGTAAGACAAAGACAGGGCCTCCCTCTGACTTTTGATCGGAACCCCCACAGAAAAATTGCAAGGCTATGATAAGTTGCATGTTTAAGGAGACATGCAAAGTTTACAAAAAAACACAAAAATATTAAAAATAAAATCGAATCCTCTCCCCCCCCCAAAAAAAAAGAAAAAAAAAACGCCCCACATAGCTGTGCAGATGTCAAAATAAAAAAGTTATTGATGTCAGAATTAGAGATGAGCGACCATGCTCGTCCGAGCTTGGTGCTTGTTCGAGTATTAGGGTAATCGCATATACTCGGATGAGCATATCGCGATCCTCGAGGAAATGGCAACTTCCTCTTCCTGCATGTTAGGCGCCTTTTTCAGCCAATCAACATGCAGGAGAGTCTTTGGTACCTCCTAGCATCACGTGGGGCCCCTACAAGTTGATAGCAGGGATTGGCTGGCCAGATCAGATGACCTGGAAATATAAGAATCTGGTCCCGCGCTGCTCGCGTCATACGCCGTCTTCATGAGATTAGGGATAGAGCTGCTGTCTGTCAAGGAGAGTGTTAGGGCCTGAATTTAGATGTTGGTTAGGCAGGAATCACCTACAAAGAACCCAACAGCCCTTCTAAGGGCTACAAGCACCTTTTTTGTCTCCTCCTGGCTGTTGGCTGGGACTTGTAGTGCAGCTACCGCCATCTTGGCTGCACACTGTACTCAGTGACTGGTGGCAGAAAGGACAGCACGTGGTCCACACAGACCCAAAAGAAATTGCCCAAAGTCCTCTCAGTACTCATTTTTGCTGCTGCTGTACCTTGACTTGCTGAGATCTTTAGTGCAGTCTAGGGAATACGTTTTTTTTTCTCTCATTTCTATACACTACAGTCCAGTGAACAATTATGTAGTGTACTGTACAGTAGCGTCAGTCTAGGGAATACATTTTTCTCTCATTTCTATACACTACAGTCCAGTGAACAATTATGTAGTGTGCTGTACAGCAGCGTCAGTCTATAAAATACGAATTTTCTCAGTTACATGTACTATAGTCTAGTGAAAAATGTAGTGGTTTGCAGTAAAATAGCCGCCATTTAAAGACTACGTTTTTTTTCTCAGTTATATGTACTACAGTCCAGTGAAAAATGGAGTGGTTTGCGGTAAATTAGCCGCAGTATAAAAATTCCTTTTTTTTCTGTTATATATACTACAGTGCAGTGAACAATTCTGTCATGTGCGGTATAGTAGCCGCACTCTAGTGTTGACACCAACAAGTGACCAAGTTAGTTGAGGTAGCAGGTGAAGCACATAAAATATTACTGATACAGCATGGCGGTGAACCCAGAGTGACCAAGTTACACTCAGGTAGCAGGTGAAGCACATAAAATTTTACACTGATACAGCATGGTGGTGAACCCAGAGTGACCAAGTTACACTCAGGTAGCAGGTGAAGCACATAAAATTTTACACTGACACAGCATGGCAGTGACACCACCAATGCCTTGGTCAGACTGAGATTGCAGTCAAATGGCTGTAGGTGAGCCTCCCAAAAATTTGTTTTTGAGTGTCTGTAGTTGACGCTCCTAAAAAACTTATTGGAGAGAGGGCGTGTAGGTGGCCCTCCGTAAACATTGTTTGTAAAGAGCGCCAGTTGGCCCTCAGAAACATTGCCTGTTGGCTCAGCGTTTGTGTGCGAAGGAGAGGATACATAAAGAATCTTCATGTTGAGCTGCTTTCCCCCGGTGGAGATTTGTATTCCGGTGAAATCCAGGCTTTATTCATTTCAATAATCGTCAGCCTGTCAGCGCTGTCAGTTGACAGGCGTGTACACTTATCAGTGATGATGCCACCAGCTGCACTGAAGACACGCTCTGACAACACGCTAGCGGCAGGGCAGGCCAGCACCTCCAGGGTGTACAACGCCAGTTCGGGCCACGTGTCCAGCTTTGCAACCCAGTAGTTGTTTGGAGCAAAGTGATCACGCAGGACGTTGGTATGGTCAGCTAGGTACTCCCTCACCATCTTTCTGAACAGCTCTCCCCTACTGGGGGATGGGTGACAGTCTTGCTGGGGTGCCATAAAACTGGCAAAGGCCTTGGAGAGTGTTCCCCTGCCAGTGCTTGACAAGCTGCCTGCTCCCCTCCTCTCCCCCGCTAGTTGGCCCACAGAACTACGTCCTCTGCCGCTAGTGGTGTCAGATGGGAAGGATAGTTTCAGCTTGTGCACCAGGGCCTGTTGATATTGATTCACTCTCATACTCCTTTTCGCTACAGGAATGAGTGGAAAAGTTCTGCTTGTACCGGGGGTCCAGGAGGGTGAACACCCAGTAATCAGTGTTGGCAAAAATGAAAGGGTCACGGGAAAGGCAGCCTAACATGAAGTCAGCCATGTGCGCAAGAGTCCCAACACGCAAGAATTCCCTCTCCTCAATAGGCTGACTCTCCATTTCCTCCTCCTCCTCTTTAGCCCATACATGCTCAACAGATAAGAAGGAATGAGCATAGGTACCCTCTTCAGTCTCCCCAACATTCTCCTTCTCTTCCTCCTCCAATACGCGCTGAGAAACAGACCTGAGGGTGGTCTGGCTCTCAAGCAACGTATCTTCTTCCCCCATCTCCTGTGACAAGCGCAAAACCTCTGACTTCATGCTGAGCAGTGACTTTTTCAGCAGACAAAGCAGCGGGATGGTGACACTGATAATGGCGGCATCGCCGCTGACTATCTGTGTTGACTCCTCAAAGTGGCTTAACACCTGACAGATATCAGGCATCTGCAACCACTCCTTGTAGACTTGAGGAAGCTGACTAACCTGACTACCAGTTCTCGTGGAAGTTGTCATCTGGCAGTCTACAATCGCTCTGCGCTGCTGGTAAACCCTGGCTAACGTGTAATGTGGAATTCCATTGTGTGGGCACGTCGCACAACAGTCGGTGAGCTGTCAGTTGTAAGCACCGTTGCACTGCCCTGAGAGTGGCAACATCTGTGGTTGACTTGCAGAAATGCGCACAGATGCGTCGCACCTTGGTGAGCAAATCGGACATATTGGGGTAGGTCTTGAGGAACCGCTGAACCACAAGATTGAACACGTGGGCCAGGCAGGTTTTATATGCAGTGTATATATGGGTTGTTGTTACTTTGGGAAATAGTATTGGTGTATAATGGCACATGTGTGAGCCTGCCGAGTTGCAGAGCCGCCACCAGGTTACGCCCGTTGTCACACACAACCATGCCTGGTTTGAGTTTCAGCGGCGCCAGCCAAAGATCGGTCTGCGCCGTGATGCCCTGTAACAGCTCTTGGGCAGTGTGCCTCTTGTCACCTAAGCTCAGCAGTTTCAGCACCGCCTGCTGGCGCTTATCCACGGCAGTGCTGCTGCGCCTAGAGCTACCGACTGAAGGCGTCGTGCTCACAGATTGTATTTGAGAGGAGGAGGGGTTGGAAGAAGAGGCATAATAAGTCTGAGAAACCGTGACCAAGGTAGGCCCCACAATCCTTGGTGTGGGCATTACATGAGCGGCCCCAGGGTCAGACTCGGTCCCAGCCTCCACCAAGTTAACCCAATAAGGGAGATATAGTGTCCCTGCCCGCCAGCACTTGTCCACGTGTCTGTGGTTAGGTGTACCTTCTCAGTAACCGTGTTGGTCAGGGCATGGATGATGTTCTGTGACACGTGCTGGTGTAGGGCTGGGACGGCACATCGTGAAAAATAGTGGCGGCTGGGGACCAAGTACTGAGGGAGAGCCACCGCCATCAGGTTGCGGAAAGCCTCAATCTATACCAGCGCAGCATCTCCAGGCTCAGCAGTTTGAAAATGTGGACGTTTAGGGCTTGTGCATGTGGGTGGGTGGAATTGTATTCGCGCTTGCGCTCCAATGTCTAATGCAAAGACAGCTGAACACTGCGCTGGGACACATTGGTGTAGGGTGTGGAGAATCGTGGAGGTGAAGGGGTGGTTGTAGGGCGGGAGGCGCTTGTGCCTGGGCGGGGTGTTGACTCGCAAAGCCAGCATGTGACACAGGGGACAGAGCAGTGGTGTGATCGCAGGAGGTGAACGGCCTTTTGGTCCATTGAGTCGTGTGTTTAGCATCTATGCCTGCGCAGCTGGTAGTGGTTAGGCTCGGTAGTGGTGCCTCCCCTGCTGATCCTGGTGTGGCACAAGTTGCACACCACGGTCCGTCGTCATCCTCACTTCTTTTAAAAACCTCCAGACTTGCGAACATCTAGGCCTCGGAAGAGCTTCACTCCG
>ONZH01023126.1:0-68959 GCA_900303285.1 Rhinella marina | reverse complement strand
ACTTAAAAAGATGAGAGAGACCTGTAATTGACATCATAGGTAGACCTCAACTATGAGAGACAAAATGAGTAAACAAATCCAGAAAATCAAATTGTCTGATTTTTAAAGAATTTATTTGCAAATTATGGTGGAAAATAAGTATTTGGTCAATAACAAAAGCTCATCTCAATACTTTGCTATATATCCTTTGTTGGCAATGACAGAGGTCAACTGTTTTCTGTAAGTCTTCACAAGGTTAGCACACACTGTTGCTGGTATGTCGGCCCATTCCTCCATGCAGATCTCCTCTAGAGAAGTGATGTTTTGGGGCTGTTGCTGGGCAACACAGACTTTCCATACCTCTTAAGGTTTTCTATGGGGTTGAGATCTGTAGACTGGCTAGTCCACTCCAGGACCTTGAAATGCTTCTTACGAAGCCACTCCTTCGTTGCCCTGGCGGTGTGCTTTGGATCATTGTCATGTTGAAAGACCCAGCCACGTTTCATCTTCAATGCCCTTGCTGATGGAAGGAGGTTTACATAGTAACGATACATATCTCACGATACATGGCCCCATTCATTTTTTCATGTACACGGATCACTCATCCTTGTCCCTTTGCAGAGAAACAGCCTCAAAGCATGATGTTGCCACCCCCATGCTTCACAGTAGGTATGGTGTTCTTTGGATGCAACTTAGCATTCACTTTCCTCCAAACAAGACGAGTTGTGTTTCTACCAAACAGCTCTACTTTGGTTTCATCTGACCATATAACATCCTCCTAGTACTCTTCTAGAACATCCACATGCTCTCTAGCAAACTTCAGAAGTGCCCGGATATGCACTGGCTTAAGCAGGGGGACACGTCTGGCACTGCAGGATCTGAGTCCCTGGTGGCATAGTGTGTTACTTTGTTACGTTGGTCCCAGCTTTCTGCAGGTCATTCACTAGGTCCCCCCGTGTGGTTCTGGGATTTTTGCTCACAGTTCTTGTGATCATTTTGACACCACGGAGTGAGATCTTGCGTGGAGCCCCTGATCAAGGGAGATTATCAGTGGTCTTGTATGTCTTCCATTTTCTAATTATTGCTCCCACAGTTGATTTCTTCACACCAAGCTGCTTACCTATTGTAGATTCAGTCTTCCGAGCCTGGAGCAGGTCTACAATTTAGTTTCTGGTGTCCTTCGACAGCTCTTTGGTCTTCACCATAGTGGAGTTTGGAGTGAGACTGTTTGAGGTTGTGGACAGGTGTCTTTTATACTGATAACAAGTTCAAACAGGTGCCATTACTACAGGTAATGAGTGGAGGACAGAGGAGCCTCTTAAAGAAGAAGTTACAGGTCTGTGAGAGCCAGAAATCTTGTTGTTTGTAAGTGACCAAATACTTATTTTCCACCATAATTTGCAAATAAATTCTTAAAAAAATAGACAATGTGATTTTCTGGATTTGTTTTCTCATTTTGTCTCTCATAGTTGAGGTCTACCTATGATGTCAATTACAGGCCTCTCTCACAATTGGTGGCTGACTAAATACTTTTTCCCCACTGTATATTACTCTTTTTGTGAGGCAAGGTAACCAAAAAATGGCTGTTTTGGCACAGTTTTTATTTTTTGTTTTTTTCAATGTTCACCTGACAGGGTAGGTAATGTGATATTTTTATAGAGCAGATCGTAACGACACAGTGTTACCTAATATGTCTGTTTTTTTCAATTTTATTTTGGATTTACACAATACAAACATTTTTTTGTGGGATGAGATGGCGGTTTTATTGGTACCATTTTGGGGTACATATGACTTTTTGATCGCTTGGTATTACACTTTTTGTGGTGATAAAAAATGGCTTTTTTTTTTTTTGCACGGCTTTTATTTAATTTTTTTTTTACGGCGTTTACCAGACGGGTTAGCTCATGTGATATTTTTATAGGGCCGGTTGTTACGGATGCGCCCATACCTAACATGTTTATTGTTTTTATTTTTTACATTTGTAACCAATTATATGTGCAGACTAGCTGAAGGACCCGGCTTCGCCCGGGTATATTTAATTTATTTCATTTACTGTTTGTGTGTGTGTATCATTAAAAGATAAGACCTCTACAGCTGCCTGCCCCTTTAACAGTGACCTCTACAGCAGCCTGCCCCTTTAACAGTGACCTCTACAGCTGCCCACCCCTTTAACAGTGACCTTTACAGCTGCCCGCCCCTTTAACAGTGACCTTTACAGCTGCCCGCCCCTTTAACAGTGACCTCTATAGCTGCCCGCCCCTTTAACAGTGACCTCTACAGCAGCCCGCCTCTTTAACAGTGATCTCTATAGCAGCCCACCCCTTTAACAGTGACCTCTACAGCAGCCTGCCCCTTTAACAGGGACCTCTACAGCTGCCCACCAATTTAACAGTGACCTCTACAGATGCCCGCCCCTTTAACAGTGACCTCTACAGCTGCCCATCCCTTTAACAGTGACCTCTACAGCAGCCCGCCCCTTTAACAGTGACCTCTACAGCAGCCCGCCCTTTTAACTGTGACCTCCACAGCAGCTAGAGTGGCCACTGTCTTCACCCCAGAAAGCCAGACCTCACTGGCCATTCCCCCAAACGTGAAACAGCGCCCCCAGTTCCCATGAAGACACACCACTAAACATGAGGCCATGCCCCCCTGGCTCCGTGAAGACACGGAGGAGAAGCTATCTGAGTGTGAGCTACTGAAAGGGTGGACATCCCTGTGTCTGTCCAGGCACTGCATCGGATGGAGAACAGGTAGCCAGAAAACTGGACTGTCCAGCCTAAAGCCGGACATCTGGCCACCCTAAAATCAGCCTGCCCCTAGGGTGGCCAGAGGTCTTGTTTTAGGCTGGACAGTCTGGCTTTCAGACTCCCTGTCCTCTGTCATGCGCAGGGCCTGGATGGACACAGGGTTGTCCTTTTGAACAGCTTACTCTCAGCAGCAGCACTGTGTAGTCTGAGCAATGAGCTGCACGGAGAAAGTCACCCTCCCCCACCCCTGCAGCTGAAAGTAGGTGATTTTTACCTATATTTTTAATCCCAGTCAAATGCGGCATGGAAGGGGCGTGGTCTGACTGAGTCAGGGGCGTGACTTAGTGGGATCTGGAGGTGGGGCTTTTAAGTCCTTCTTCTGACGGTGGCCTGAATTACTGGTCAATGCCATAGTAGGAGGAAGGTGGGTAGCGGTGGAAGAATACATCTTTTATTACTACTGAACAGTAAATATGTGAAATTTACATTATATGAGGTAATGATTGATGATGAATTAGTCTAAAACATAAGTTATATTTATGGTAAATGAAATACCCCTTTACCATTGTCATTCACAGTGCTCTGCCTCTTTAATGCAGACCTACAGCAGTGAACTGGCTAGGTTGTCATAGAAACCTGGTGTGTGGAGATTGCCTGTGAGCTTCTATTGGCTGATAAGGGTCATGTGACCAGGCTACTATTGGCTAATGCATTTTTTGGGAATATCTCAGGAACGGTACGTCCTGGAGAGTTGAAAACTGTTCTAAAACCTTCCCGGACACCTGATGTACATGTGTGCTAAATTTTGTGAGTGTATTGCTGCAGCGGTGTGGATTCCTTTAGCGGGCATACACACACATACACTCACCTTTATATATTAGATATAGGAATTTTTTTTTTACATTTTTTCCCTTTATTTTTCCCTTTATTTTTTTAATACTTTTTTTACTTTTTGCTTTACACTTTTTTTCTTGCCGATCCAGTGGGCCTGAGGCCTCTCTAATACACTGCAGTACACTGTATAGTGTACTGCAGTGTATTTTCACTCACAGTAAGCCTGATCAGGCTCCTACCTTTAGCAAGAGCCTGATTAGGCTTAGATATACCATGGCAAGCCGGACGCCAGTGAAGGCGTCCGGTTGCCATGATAACCATCGGGACGCTGCCACAGCAGCTCAGTGGCCCGATGCTTAGCCCCTTCCATACAGAGGGCCCTAAGGACCGCAGCATGGAAGGGGTTAAACGGCTGACATGGGGGGGGGGTCCAAAATGCCTATGCTACTGTGCCGTGGGGAAGGAAGGGGGTGTTTTGGGGTACTTGCACAGCTGACCCACTGGGGCTATGTTGTACACTATATTTGTGACATTAGTGGCCAGAGCGCTGTCATTAGCATACAATGCGTATGGTAATGACAGCACTGACTATTGTATTGGCATATGTCGGCACCAGCCTGCCATATTTTTTACAGCCCTAATACACATGGCAGGGCTAATAAGGGAAGTGCTCACGCCTGGGATGTGTATTAGGAGCTGTAAAACACATCGCAGGCTGGGGCTGTCATTAGCAGTCAGTAGCAGGGAGAGGGAGACAGTGCGCGCTCCCAGTGGAGGCAGGAGGAGTTACAGAAAATCCGTCATCTGACGAATTCTCTGTAAACTCAGTGAGAGCAGCCTGCTGTGCATAGGAAGCGCAGCAGGCTGTAGAACAAAAACTATAAAAGATGGATGAACAGAACCAATTGGAGAAATTATTTTCTCCACAAAATAAATTTATTAGTGTAAAAAAATTTTTTTTTTTTTTGCAAAAGTGTCCATATCCTTTAATGGTGACCTCTGATTTCTTTATCTTAACTGCATTCCACCAATTATTGGGTTCCTCTTGTTGTATGCTATACTTGCTATGATAATTATGCTGAAATTAGTCATGAATGTATTGATTTCAAATTGAACAGATTAACCCTAGTAAGGGCTTGTTGACACGTCAGTTATTTGATCAGTTATTTCCATCAGTTATTGTGAGCCAAAACCAGGAATAGAGCATCTATAGACATAAGGTATAATGAAAAGATCTGCACCTGTTCTGTGTTTTTAACTCGCACCTGGTTTTGGCTCACAATAACTGATGGAAATAACTGATCAAAAAACTGAAGTGTGAACATGGCCTTAGAAGTACTTTAGTAGCATTATGTGTCTACTTTATGTAGTCAGCGTGGTAATAAATAGATTGCTATTCGAACATTAAGTTTTTAAAATAAATGTTATTAGAGGTTGTCTAAAGGAAGAACTTGATGAAGAAACTGCACCAATGCTGGCAATTCTGATTTTTGTTAATGAAGGTTCCTTCCTCCCATACAATGCCCTGGCTGGTGTCAGGATCCAATGTGTGGCCGGTGGTGCCAAATATATACCATCCATGATGCCAGGTGATTACTTTGCCTTTAGTGTCTGCAGGGTGTGGTATTATCTGCCTGGCATCTGAATTGGAAAACATTAATTATGAACAGCACAGTAGTTCACCAGCATTACTGCTGACCCAGTTTTGTACTGTCATTTTGAAACCACTGGGGAAGTGCAGGTTGCTCCTTTCTGTGTTTAGTCTGATGAATTGGAGAAGCTGGGACACCGAGCAACAGTGAGCAATGACTTCCTCCCATAGGCAGTTCTAGCTACAGAGTCCGTTCCCTACCTCCTGCAGTGTGTAAGCGAATAGTACAGACAGGCTGAGCCTGTAAGCTGGCAGCTGGGTGATGTCTGAATCCTAGAGGTTTGAGCAATGTCAAGTGAGGGTGTCCAGGCACAATCTAAAAGTAAACAGTCTGGTTCTGACGAGCACTTAAAGGGGTTTTCCAAGACTTAAATACTAATGACCTATTCTCTGGATAGGGCATTAGTATCTGATTGGTGGGGATACAACACCCGGGACCCCCACTGATCAGCTGTTTGATAAGGCAGCTGCACTCACAGTAGTGCCGCGGCCTTCTCACAGCTTTCCCTAGGCCAAGTGATGACACGTTCATTGTTCACGTGACCTAGGTGCAGCTCAGTCACATTGAAGTGAATGGAGCTGAGCTGTCATATCAAGCACTGCCACTGTACAGTGTATGATGCTGTGCTTGGTGAGCAGTGAAAAGGCCGTGGCGCACACAGGAGCACCGGTACCTCGATTGGCGGGGGTCTCACAGTTGCACAGTTGGTTGGCATGGGTCTTGAGTGTCAGACCAGTCTCAGAAAACACTTTTAATATTATGTATTAGTGAGGCTGTAAAGTATGTATGTAAGGTATTTTATGAATTCAGGCATAAGTCCCACAGAACTGGTTTTCATTAGAAAGTCATTTGATGGGTTACTGCTGAGCTGGTGCACCTAAAGTCCCCTTTACATGGGCAGTGGTCGGAAATGAACCAATTGCTGACAATCTTTGCCTGATCATTGAGCAGCGATGATAGCTGCATCTACATCTCCTCTGTATGGGGGAGAGAACTGCCAATACAATTGCTTCTCCCCATACATATTCATTATAACTGGGCAGAAGATCCCTGTTTACACAGGGCAATTTGCAGCCTTCAAATGATGATTTTATGTTCCACATAAATGATTTAATCACGACAAACAAGCATTATGCCCCAATCCTTGCCAGCTTTAAATGGTCCTTAAAGGAAATCTGTCACATGATTTTAGTGTTTTAAACTAAAACTATAGCCATGTTCAGTAAAGTACCTTGAGTCTAGATGTGGTCTCTAGAGATGAGCGAGTAGTGAAATATTCGAAAGTTCGAAATTCGATTCGAATAGACTGCGAAATTCGACTATTCGACCGAATATCGAATCCCATTAAAGTCTATGGGAAAAAAATGCTCGCCACTTGGAAATCTCAATTCGACCACTTGGAGGTCACCAAGTCCACCCTGAAACCTCAGAAAAGGATGCCAACACTGCTGGAATGCAACTGGGACAGCAGGGGAAGCATGTCTGGGTGCATATAACGCGCCCAAGTCGCACTATTACGCCACTATCACAGCCTCTCAACAATACACTCCAAAGACAATGTAACCTCTCTGTAAAGTGAGACCATACAAGGAATCCTTCTTTCCTCTACATTGCCATGGACCCCAAGCCAAACTAGACAAAAAAGAAGATGAAATTCTGCACCCCTTAAAATCACGTTGCCTATGACAACCACAGATGGCATAGGCAAGGGGGAAAGCAAATAGACCCCACCCCTAATTGTCATTGTGTGTGTGTGTGAGATGTGGTCAGACATGTCTTCTTTAAAATGTAAAAACAACTCAAACACATGCAGAAGCCTTAAAATGCCCAAATTGTTGGCGCTAGAGATGTCAGTGACCCGACCTGGCCCAGTGTCATGTCTAGCAGGTAAAGCAGTGGGGATGTTGAGGGATGCGTAGGACCGCAAAAGGCAGGAAGAGGCCGTGGGCTGGCCAGAGGCTCATGGAAAATTTTGTGGAGGCCCAAGAGGTGAGACGTCTTAAAAATTGTGTGGAGGCTAAAGAGGTGAGACCTCTTAAAAATTATGTGGAGGCCCAAGAGCTGAGACCTCTTAAAAATTATGTGGAGGCCCAAGAGGTGAGATCTCTTAAAAATTATGTGGAGGCCCAAGAGGTGAGACCTCTTAAAAATTGTGTGGAGGCTAAAGAGGTGAGACCTCTTAAAAATTATGTGTAGGCCCAAGAGGTGAGACCTCTTAAAAATTATGTGGAGGCCCAAGAGGTGAGACCTCTTAAAAATTATGTGGAGGCCCAAGAGGTGAGACCTCTTAAAAATTATGTGGAGGCCCAAGAGGTGAGACCTCTTAAACATTTTGTGGAGGCCCAAGAGGTGAGATCTCTTTAACATTTTGTGGAGGCCCAAGAGGTGAGACCTCTTAAACATTTTGTGGAGGCCCAAGAGGTGAGACCTCTTAAACATTTTGTGGAGGCCCAAGAGGTGAGACCTCTTAAAAATTTTGTGGAGGCCCAAGAGGTGAGCCATAAATATATAAATTTTTCTTATTTACGGAGCAATTCTACGGCGGTTAAAGAGGAGGAGGAGGAGGTGGAGGAGGAAATGGCACTTCATACAGATGGCACTTCACTTTTGGCTGCTTTCCACGGTTGGAGAAGCAAAATCCGGGTCAATCCACTTGCTGTTCATTTTGATTAGCGTCAGCCTGTCGGCACTGTCGGTTGACAGGCGGCTGCGCTTATCGGTTATAATGCCCCCGGCTGCGCTGAACACCCTTTCTGATAGCACGCTGGCGGCAGGGCAGGCAAGCACCTCCAATCCGTACAGGGACAGTTCCAGCCACGTGTCCAACTTGGAGACCCAGTAAGTGTAGGACGCCGAGGGATCGGGGAGGACAGGGGTACGGTCTGCCAGGTACTCCCGCAACATCCGCCGATACTTGTCCCTCTTGCTGATAGCGGGCCCCGCAGTGATGGAAGTTGCACGAGGGGGTGCCATGAACGTGTCCCACACCTTGGAGAGTGTTCCCCTGGTGGCTGTGGGCCTGATTGATGTTGTGGGACTCTGGGAGACCCTCTCCTCTCTGCCGCCAGCGATGGTGGGTGGGAAAATCTCCATCATGTTCTGCACGAGTTCCCTCTGGTATTCCAGCAATCGATTCGTCCTCTCCTCTACCGGAATAAAAGAAGAGACGTTATCTTTATACCGGGGGTCCAGGAGTGCGAAGACCCAGTACAGTTTGTTCTCCACTATCCGGACAACACGTGTGTCCCGGGAAAAGCAGCCCAGCATGAAGTCAGCCATGTGTGCCAGACTCTGAATAGGCATGACGTCACTGCCCCCACCAGAAGGATCACTTGCCATTTCCTCCTCTTCCTCTCCGCCCCATCCTCGCTGAACCAATGGGACGCACACAGCCTGACTGCTACCCTCGCCGCCAGCATCCTCCTCCTCTTCCACAGCCACCTCCACGTCGTCCTCCTCCTCCTCATCCTCCTCCTCCTCCTGCAACTGCCACCGAGAAGCAGACAAAAGTGTGGTCTGACTGTGTAGCTCCGTTGCGTCTCCTCCTACCCCCGTCTCCTCTGCGTGCAATGCGTTCTCCCTTATTGCGATGAGTGATTCTTTAAGGACGCATAGGAGCGGGATGGTTACGCTCACTATAGCGTCCTCGCTGCTGACCTTCTTGGTGGACTCCTCAAAGATACGCAGTACATCGCATATGTCTGCCATCCATGGCCACTCGTGGTTGGCAAACTGAGGGAGCTGAGTTGGAGGCACGCGTGGATTCATAATCTGGTACTCCATCAATGCTCTCTGCTGCTCACACACCCTGGCCAACATGGAATAAGTGGAATTCCAGCGAGTCGGCAGGTCGCACAACAGCCGATGTTGAGGCAAATGGAGGCGTTGCTGGAGTTTTTTTAAGCTAGCAGCAGCTACAGTTGACTTCCGAAAGTGAGCGCACAAGCGCCGCACTTTCACCAGTAGCTCTGCCAGGTTGGGGTAAGTCTTTAGAAATTTTTGGACTACCAGATTAAAAACGTGGGCCAGGCATGGTACGTGATTGAGTTCGGCAAGCTCCAGAGCCGCCACCAGGTTACGGCCGTTATCGCACACGACCATGCCTGGTCCTAGCTGCAGCGGCGACAGCCACATCTCCGTCTGCTGCAATATGGCGTCCCTCACCTCTGGGGCGCTGTGCTTCCTGTCGCCCAAGCTGATGAGCTTAAGCACCGCCTGCTGACGTCTCCCCGCGCCAGTGCTGCAACGCTTCCAGCTAGCGGCTGAGGGCGATGTTAAGGCAGAGGAGGAGGAGGAGGAAGAGGAGGGGGGTGTATCAGAACCCATGCTGGCAATCTTGGGCGGGGGTGGTAGGTAGGCCGTCTCTGTTTGCGACCCCGTCCCCGCTTCCACAACATTCACCCAGTGTGCCGTCAAAGAAATGTATCGTCCCTGGCCGCAAGCGCTTGTCCACGAGTCGGTGGTCAAGTGGACCTTTGCGCTGACTGCGTACCTCAGGGCCCGCCTGATGTTACGCGACACGTGCTGGTGCAGGGCGGGGACGGCACTCCGGGAAAAGTAGTGGCGGCTGGGGACGGAATAGCGAGGTGCGGCAGCCGCCATCAGGTCGCGGAAGGCCTGCGTCTCCACAAGCCTAAACGGCAACATCTCCAGGGCCAGCAGTTTGGAGATGTGGCAGTTTAAGGCTTGGGCTTGGGGGTGACTCGAGGCGTACTTCCGCCTGCGGTCGAACGCCTGCGAGATGGACAGTTGTTGGGACGAGTGTGAAGGTGCAGGCGAAGAGGCGGGGGAAGGGGAGGCTGAAGGAGAAGGCCCCAAAGTAGCCGAGGCAGATGTGGAGGTGTCCTGGCTGGAGGTCTGGACCGCAGTGGCAGCACACAACAAAGGGGAAGAGGCAGTGGCAGCAAGACCGGGCGCAGGTTGTATTGCGTTTGCTCTCTCCCACTCAGCCCAGTGCTTGACTTCCAAGTGACGCCGCATGCCTGAGGTGGTCAGATTGCTCTTCTCAGAGCCCCTACTCAGTTTTGAGTGGCAGAGTGTGCAAACCGCGCTCAGTTTGTCATCCGCACAAACATTAAAAAATCTCCACACCACAGAAGTACGAGGCCTCGATGGGGGAGCTTCGCGCGACTGCCCGCTGCCGGGAACAGCTTCGGCCCTGCTGGCTGTGGCCTCACTTTTCTGTCTGGACTGTCCTCTGCCTATGGACATCCCTCTGCCTCTGGACATCCCTCTGCCTCTGGACATCCCTCTGCCTCTTGCTGCCTTTTTCGGTGCTGCGCAGACCACCACCTCTCCACTGCTTTCCTCGCTGGACATCACCCCTGGCCAAGTGGGGTCGGTCATTTCGTCATCCACCACCTCCTCTTCCACTTCCTCACTCTGCTCCTCCTGCTGCCCACTGGACATTCCAACAGCCTCCCTTGATGGCAACTGCGTCTCATCATCATCATCGCTCATGATAACAGATGCTGGCTCAGGGTCCACATCAGCAGGAGATGGTGAAAACTCAAGTGTTTGGGCATCACTACAAACAAATTCCTCTGCTAGCTCCTGGGATTCTTCCGGCACATCTGAAAAAGGACCCGAAAAGAGCTCCTGGGAGGGGTCAATGGTGGGATGACTCTGTTGGCCAGGTGTGGAGGAAGGAGGGTCAGAGTGAGACTGTGTGGATGACTGGCTGGTGGACCACTGTGTGGAAGCACTATCGGCTATCCATTGCACCACCTGTTCAACCTGCTCAGGCCTCAACAGCGGTGTAACCCGCCCCCTGCTTAACTGTCCCATAAAGGCAGGGATTCTGGATGAGCGGGATCCTGGCTGACCCTCACCAGCACGCATTGTATCCCCACTGGCTTCAACAAGGCCCCCAACAGCATTTCCGCGCCCCCGTCCTCGTCCACTTCCTATTCCGCTAGCCCCCCTCCGCATTTTATTTTTTTTTTGTTACAATATTTTGCCTTCACAGCCGTGAAATTATTTTGCAAGAGAACGCACAGTACAGTTGCCAATTATAAGGCCTATATATTTTATAGTTCAAGGTACACAGCCGTGTACTAACTGTTCAGACGGTGGGTATTAACACCAGGTATTTAAATTAGTTTGCAAGAGAACGCACAGTACAGTTGCCAATTATAAGGCCTAAATATTTTATAGTTCAAGGTACACAGCCGTGTACTAACTGTTCAGACGGTGGGTATTAACACCAGGTATTTAAATTATTTTGCAAGAGAACGCACAGTACAGTTGCCAATTATAAGGCCTATATATTTTATAGTTCAAGGTACACAGCCGTGTACTAACTGTTCAGACGGTGGGTATTAACACCAGGTATTTAAATTATTTTGCAAGAGAACGCACAGTACAGTTGCCAATTATAAGGCCTATATATTTTATAGTTCAAGGTACACAGCCGTGTACTAACTGTTCAGACGGTGGGTATTAACACCAGGTATTTAAATTATTTTGCAAGAGAACGCACAGTACAGTTGCCAATTATAAGGCCTATATATTTTATAGTTCAAGGTACACAGCCGTGTACTAACTGTTCAGACGGTGAGTATTTTCACCAGGTATTTAAATTAGTTTGCAAGAGAACGCACAGTACAGTTGCCAATTATAAGGCCTATATATTTTATAGTTCAAGGTACACAGCCGTGTACTAACTGTTCAGACGGTGGGTATTAACACCAGGTATTTAAATTATTTTGCAAGAGAACGCACAGTACAGTTGCCAATTATAAGGCCTATATATTTTATAGTTCAAGGTACACAGCCGTGTACTAACTGTTCAGACGGTGGGTATTAACACCAGGTATTTAAATTAGTTTGCAAGAGAACGCACAGTACAATTGCCAATTATAAGGCCTATATATTTTAAAGTTCAAGGTACACAGCCGTGTACTAACTGTTCAGACGGTGGGTATTAACACCAGGTACTTAAATTAGTTTGCAAGAGAACGCACAGTACAGTTGCCAATTATAAGGCCTATATATTTTATAGTTCAAGGTACACAGCCGTGTACTAACTGTTCAGACGGTGGGTATTAACACCAGGTATTTAAATTATTTTGCAAGAGAACGCACAGTACAGTTGCCAATTATAAGGCCTATATATTTTATAGTTCAAGGTACACAGCCGTGTACTAACTGTTCAGACGGTGGGTATTAACACCAGGTATTTAAATTAGTTTGCAAGAGAACGCACAGTACAGTTGCCAATTATAAGGCCTATATATTTTATAGTTCAAGGTACACAGCCGTGTACTAACTGTTCAGACGGTGGGTATTAACACCAGGTATTTAAATTAGTTTGCAAGAGAACGCACAGTACAGTTGCCAATTATAAGGCCTATATATTTTATAGTTCAAGGTACACAGCAGTAGTGCCAAATATAGTTTGGTATGTAGCAGAGCACCTAATACACCACTAATGCCTCTCTCTGTCCCTACTCCAGCAGCTATCCCTGAATACAGCAGCCGTTCTCTGTAAAGTCTATATTGTAGTAAAGCTATCACTGTACTGCACTATAGTAGCCCTGATAAGGGCTTTTAATCACGCTGCTGCCTGTCCAACAGCTAAAACCTGTCTCTCCCTTCTCCAGCCTCTGTCCCTGACTAAGTTCACGCAGCATATGCGTACGAGCAGGAAGAGCTGAGTTTTTAATATTCGAGGTCACATGGTTTTTCCAGCCAATCCATGTAGACGCCGTTTTCGCGCTGCCAGCGTGCTGAGCGTGCCTGTCATACCCCCCCTGCATGGTGATTGGTGGAAAAAGAGCGCCAGGGAAGGTGGGAGGGGAAACGAATTCTAAGTGCGCCATCGCCGTTATACTCGAACGAAATCGAGTACGCCGAATAGCGTAGTATTCGATCGAATACCAGCTCGATCGAACACTACTCGCTCATCTCTAGTGGTCTCCAATCTTTTTTTTCAGATTCCGTTTTCGTTTTATTTGACTTTTTCTCATATGTAAATTTCCTCTGAAGGAGCCCAGAGGGGTGTTAGGGAGCCCAGTAACGCCCCCCTCCTGTGTCCAGCACGCCTTCTTCATGCTCCAAAACGCGCCTATTTAGGGACGGACTAACGGCCCATATTAGCATTGTAGGCCGCCGCCCCCCTCAACTACGTCACGGCAGCTCTGGAAACCACTCGCAGAGCTGCCTGCTTCGCCCGGCCGAAATCTCGCGCAGGCGAAATCTCGCGAGATTTCGGCTGGGCAAAGCAGGCACCTCTGGTATCCACCCCTCTCTCTAGAATGGGGATCCCAAAGTGAACAAGACTGCACCGCGCAAGAGAGCTACCCTACATTCACTTCGAGTGCCGAAAACAGCCAAGCATTGGCTTTGTCGCTGCTATTACTGGAATTCCCATACAGGTAAATGAAGAGGTGGTTGTGCTTTTTTGGTGCACTCTCCATTTACTTCTATGGGAATTCCATAAACAGCTGAGTGCACTTGGTCTTTTGGTGCAACCGTAGAAGTGAATGTAGAGCACAAGACTCATGCAAGGTGCGTTCTCCTTAACGTTGGTGGCCCCGTTCTAGAGATAGGTGTGGACCCCAGGGGTGAGACCTGCACCTATCTGACATTGCTAGTATACCCGAGCAATGTGCCACCGATGTGTGAGATGGACCAACCCCTTTAACTTTAGTATTCAGCCTAAAATCTTCCAAAATCATGCTTTATAAATTTAACATTTAACAAATGTTTTAAAAGTTTCTAAATGTAAAGTAGAACATTTCTTCTTCATAAATAATTTATTACTGTGCTTTTCTGGGTGGTACATTCATTTATAGCTGTTTGTGCAATACTGTGCCAAGGGAAATAAAAAAATCATTTTAACTGAAAACCCAGACAACATAATAACCAACATACAGGTAACAAAAATGAAAATGTACATAGAAATACAATGATGAGTGACGACTACAAGACAGTAAATCTGGGCACTTATTTTCATGTGCAGAAATGCAAGGATTATGTTGTTAGAATGTCATTTACATTTTTATGTAAGTGCAATTGGAAAATGATGGTTTGTTATGAAATGCAGCAAAATTACTGAAGCAAGCAAGTTATTTTTGTCAGAAATGAGTTTTTGAGTATTGCTAAAATTGCATTTAACATAGGCACAGGTTAATCAAAAATAGGACAGCGCTTTGATGTAGGTAACAGATTTTTATGTTTTTCCACTACAAAGTTTTGCCACTGGCTGTTTCTAGCGACTGGGTTTTGACAAAAGTGTTAAGTGAATTGCAGATGAATACATCTGAGAGATAAATTGTTGTTCAGAACCATAGCTGAAAGTTTTTATAAGTGTACACCTTATGAAAAGATTTCTAACAGCTCTCTGTCTGGATATATTGCTAGGGACAGATAGGTGATTATTGCAGATATGATGCATTTACATCGGTTTTGGTACCAGTCTCAATACCCTCCATTACACTGCTGGTCAGAATATATACAAGTATCTATATACTGTACTACAGGTCTCAAATGACTAAAATGCCAATTAAGACCATTTTCATTTGAGGGACAGATAAAAAAAGGAAAAGGAAATGTCATCATTTTACATTTTTCTGAATGTTGGTGTAGTGCAGTTGTTAAAAGCTTTTTGTGTCAAATAACAGACATGCACCAGTGGGACATGAACTATTTCACACAGCAGACACCCAGAGGCAGGGACCATCATCGGCGATAACGTCGGCCGTGGACTTTTAAACTCTCAGATGATGTGTTCAATTGTGACCATAACATATGAGCGGTAAAATACTGGGATTGTTGGGCTCCAAATGTCCTCACTTCTGAGGGCTCCAAGGCTTATCATAGCAAATATCCTATCAGGTCCTTCCTGTGGAAAGGCATGATAGGAAGGTAGAGATTCTTCCATATACTGTAGTGGTAAATCATTGCATTGTAGGAAAGAAGTGATCAGAAGATCAGATATTAAAGTCCCTTGGGGGGACTAAAAATAAGTATAAAAACATATAAAAATATATATATAAATATAAATTAAGATATATAAATTTAAATCCCCGTATTCTCCATTTTACAAATAAAATAATAAACATGATTAGTATCACCACATCCAAAAATGCCTAAACTATTTTATACATGAAATTATTTATCCTGTGTGGTGAGCGGCAAGATAAAAAATTGGCCTATTTACCCATTTTTTGGTTGTTTCCCCTCCTTAAAAAAATTGAATAAAATTGTTTAAAAAGTCATACACACCCCAAAATGGTATTACTGAAAAAACACAGATCACCATGCAAAAAAGAGCCCTCACACAGCTCTGTAGACATAAATATAAAAAAAAGTTATGGTGGTCAAGATATAGTGATGTAAAAAAAAATGTTCTCAAAGTTTAAAAGTATTTAAAGTATTAAAACAAGAAAAAGTATAAAAATGTTGTATTGCTGTAATCATACTGACCCACAGAATCAAGATAACATGTCAATTTTATGGCTTCCCTTTACATCATATGCAATAGTAAATGTTGCCATTCAAAAGTACAACTTGTCCCACAAAAAATAGCCCAAATAAATCTATGTGAATGGGGAAAAAAAAAAGTTCTGGCTTCGGGAAGGCAGGCAGTAAAAAATTATGGCTGTCAATCAAAGGGGAGAAGGCACGCGGATGCTGAGAGAGCAGAGCTTATAGGTGTAACAGCAACACCCCATTGCTCCTAGAGGCTCATTTGCATATATTAAAGCATAATTTTTCTCAGTAATGCGGGCACATATGAACATGGGACCAACACAGATGACTTCAGCTGCTAAGTGCACATGCAGCAAGTCAGCCAGCGTCCTAATTACAAATCTAATGAAAAACACCCTTTAAATATTACTTCCATTATGTTGTTGAACAAAATGCACAATATGAAGACCAATGTCTTCTACTATTCAAGGCCCTAATAATATAGTCATACCATAACCACTACCATTAGCATTATACGAAGCCCAAGTAATACTGCCACGGATACTGATTAAAAACCACTATACAAACACCAGTATTATTACCATTTAGTGATAATACCAGTGCTCTGCAGTCTGTATCAATGAATACGACTCACAGTTGTAGTCTTCTCTATTTGTTATTTGACCCCCACCACCATGAATATTTCTTCTAGCCACAACATTTGACTGCAGATTTTTCTGCCAAAGACATCTTTGTCACCAGCTCTTCAGGGGATATGATTATTATTATTATTATTATTATTATTAATGCCCTATTTCTGCCTCTAAACAGTAATAACAACCTGCTTAGTGCTCCCCACAGTAAAAATACAAGGGCGGACTGGGAACTTAAAGTGGGCCTGGAAAAAATACTAAAAGTGGCCCTGTTTTGTAGTCAGGTTCAAATTGATGGAAGACAGGGCCAGCAATACCATATTGTGGCACATTATATCACCCCAACAGAGCCAAATACCACAGTCCATCACAAAATACTGCCGCCAGCAGCACAAAATACATCCCCCAAAAATTCTACTGGCTGGCCGTGAGGAGGGCTCAGGTGGCCCCCTGGGCATAGGCCCACTGGGACATTTCTTTGTAAGGTCTATGGCCTATCCGCTCCTGCCTATCTGTGTTAAAAGGTAATTGTATTCTCTAATAGGTAATAGTGCTACTTTTATACCTTTGAGTGTGTGGGAAAGGCACCTACTGGGATACTAATTGAACCTGCCATTTTGAAGGCTGAAGGCCTACATTTTGGTGGCTCTGATGATCTGATCCTATAGGTGTGATCAGAGACACCAGATGGGGATGGGGTCCTGGGCAATTGCCCAGTGTGCTCCCTTCACCCCTAACCCCCCAGATACCAACCATGCAGACAGACTAAATTGGTTTGCAGAGCATTACTGAAACAATATTGTGCTCATGTTAAAGATTCTTGGCTTTCATCCTATAGTTATTAATTTAGCTGTAATATGAATGGGATGGAGGCAGTGTGCTATTGTTGTTTTATTCAATAGCCAGTTATTTAAAATTAATTTAGAAAGAGCCCATTCGTCATACTGATTACACGTCAAATAGTCTTCTTACTATGCTTTTACATATATATAACATCTGAAAAGGTAATCATGATATCTAGTACTTGATAGAATACCCTTGTGGAAACAGATTTGTAATGTTACCTGAAAATGAGAAACTGCAGTGTAGTATAATTAAAAATTGAATACACAAGGACAATCTACTTAATTACTTATTTCCGACAAAACAGTTCTTTTAACTGGGTTATTATACCTCTATTAAACACATTCATCATTTTGAATGGGGGACATTGATAAAGTGCTTTTGTAGTTTATCCATTATTGGCGAAGTAATATGTACGTTTGTGTCTTATTGCGGATTAAATGAAATAGCACATATTGTATAAACTCAACAAGTGCATATACTATTAAAATACAATATTGTCTGAAATGAGTCTTGCCAGTTATTTGTCAATTATTTTCTTACAGCTGGATGACAACTAATGTGGCCAAACCTGTAGACCCTCGGACATTGTCATCTAGCCTTTGTAGGCTCTAAAAGGACTAATCTGCCTAGAGAGGATGTATTATAGCATAATTGGGCTGCCATTATGGAGTCAGGGTAAGCTGCTATTTCCCAGATTGTTTAAGGCTACTTTCACACTAGCGTTTTTAAATTCCGGTATTGAGTTCCGTCATAGGGGCTCAATACCGGAAAAAAATGCTTCAGTTTTGTCCCCATTCATTGTCAATGGGGACAAAACTGAACTGAAGACAACGGAATGCTCCTGAAAGCATTCCGTTCCGGCTTCAGACCGGAGAACAAACCGCAGCATGCTGCGGTTTTCTCTCCGGTCCAGGCATCCGCACCAAGCCGGATCCGGAATGACCCCCAATGCAAGTCAATGGGGACGGATCCGTTTGGTGTGACACACCAGTAATCCGGATCTGTCCTCCATTGACTTGCAATGGGGGGTCATTCCGGATCCGGCTACACAGAAATACATACATACAGACATACATACATACATACTCACATACTCCAGCCCGGGACGCCGGCAGCACGTCTTCACGCGCCTCCTGCGCGCAGCTATGACGTTTCCCCACTGCGCCCAGCAGAGGGCGCTGTGGGGAATCGTCATCACTGCGTGCAGGAGGCGCGTGAAGACGTGCTGCCGGCGTCCCGGGCTGGAGTATGTAAGTATGTATGTGTTTGTGTGTGTATGTCTGTATGTATTGCTGTCTCAATGTCTGTCAACATGTGTGGGGCCGGAGCGCTGCTCCGGCTCCACACATGTATCAGCGTTAGCACGGATCCGTTGGCACCCTTTAGGTGCCGGATCCGTGCTAACGCTAGTGTGAAAGAGGCCTAAAGCAGATCTGTCAAGTTTTCAGAAGTGCATGGGGGGAAGCCTTTTTTATGAGTTATGATGAAATCCTAGGACACTATGTAAGCTCAATGTCTCCTCCTCTATCCCATGCTGGCCTCAGATCTAGTAGCATAGGAGATTGTTATGTATAAATACAGTGAAACCACTCCAAAACAGCACCTCTTAGTGAAGAAAAACTGTTCTAGACCAAATTTTGAAGGATGTTCAATTCCCTTTTGACCTACTCTCATTTTGAGATGACCACCCGCTAGAAGACCATTTTTCACTATAATTTTTAGTCTCCTATTTCTTCACATCAATGAAGAGAACAGAAAACATATGTAGCCACTCTTCCATTTGGTCCTTTCTACTATATTTGACTGATTAAAAGGGGTTAGGTGGAGGTCTGAAATGTTGGACTCCAAACTGTGAGACATTTAGGGCATATCCTGTGGACAGGGGCGTAGCTAAAGGCTCATGGGCCCTGGTGCAAGAGTTCAGCTTGGCCCCCCCCCCTTCCCTCAGCGCTGGTGCACCTAGCTTTTCTGCCGGCCAAGTAAAAAATTGAACCCCCCCCCATGCCAAATTCTCACCCTAACCTTTTCCCTCCTAACATTACGTATATCACTACAGAACATACAGGGTAAGGCTACATTCACACGTTGTTTTTGCAGCCTCCGATCTGCATATTTTGCGGCTCAGATGTGGACCCATTCACTTCAATGAGCATTATGTGCTGTCCGCATCTGTATGTCCATTCCTATTTTTGTCCATTTGTGGACAAGGGTAGGCATTGTTACAGTGGATCTGCAAAAAAAACAAAACGGATGCTATACGGAACATCATCCTTTTTTTGCAGATCCGCAATTTGCAGACTGCAAAACACAATGTTCGTGTGAATGTAGCCTAATACAGCCCCATACCTCTTACATCCAGTGTACTACAGCGCCCCTTATCTCGTACATCCAGTGACGTCTCCTCTGATGTAGATCTTCTCTTTTCTCATCTTCTCCTTTCAGACCAGACGCCATTTTTCAGCCATTTCTCATCTCTGCAGTTCATCTAAAATCTTAGTTTACTACTTTTCCATCATCCTCCCATCTTCTGGACAAATAATCCTACCACCCCCAGTACTGTGCTACTAGTACCACACAGATAGTGCCCTTCAATAATTATTGGCACACAGTGTCCTAAAATAACTGTGCCCAGCAAATAGTGTCCCTGACAGTAATAGTGTAAACATAACGTCCCCCAGAAATAACTGCGCTATGCTGATACTGTGTCAGGGTGCCCCCCACAGTAATAGTGCCCCCCAAAGTCCCAACTAATAATTCTCTGCCAGAGTGCACTTGTTAGTAATAGTGCCCCCAACAGTACTAATGTCCCCACTGTGCCCCAGAAGTAATAATGCTTCCAATGTGCCAGTAAGAAGTGCCCCCAAAATTTCACCCCAATAATGTGCCAGTAAGAAGTGCTCCCCACCCATAGATGCCCCCCAAATTATGTGCCAGTAAGAAACGCCCCAATAATGCGCCAGAAGTTCCCCCCATTGATTCCCCCCCCAAAATCATGTGCCAGTAAGAAATGCCCCCAGTGCCAGTAAGAAATGCTCCAGTGCCCCCATGTGCCAGAAAAATGCCCCCAGTGCCAGTAAAAATGCCCCCAGTGCTCCCATGCCATAAAGAAATGCCCCCAAGTGCCAGTAAGAAATGCCCCCAGTGCCAGTAAGAAATGCCCCCAGTGCCCCCAATAGAGCTCCGGACCATGACTGCTACAATAAAAAAAAAAATTAACACTTATACTTACCTCCATGGAGCTAGCAGCGATGCGATGCAGGCCTCTTCCGGTCTGTGTCCTGCGCTGTACGGCTCATGCGGTGCGATGATGTCATCGCGCCGCCTGAGCCTATCAGAGGAACGCAGTACAGGCATCTGTATCGCCGTCCTGAGGAATTGTGGAAGCGCTCATCTCCCTCTGCCCCGCCGCCGCCAACTGTGCGCAGGGCCGCGCCGCACCTGGCAGCTGCGACCGCTGCGACCCCTATAGCTACTCCACTGCCTGTGGACATGTACTATAAATGTATGTCTCAAGTAGGAAATACCCTTGTTAAAGAGGACCTTTCACCACTCCTGACATGACTGTTTTAATAGCTACATGCATTCCCCATGTACTAACAATTCTGGAACATCTATTCTTATGTCTCTATGTTGTGCCATTCTTTTATTATTTCTACTAGAATGTATGAATGAATTACCAGCAGTCTGCAGTAAGGGTACAGAGGGGTGGTAACCAGTTGGGTGTGTGTACCTACACAGTCTGAAAATGGCATCACTGATTGGATAGAGTGAGTCTGTGCAGGTACACCCCCCCCAAATGGTTACCTCCCCTCTGTACCCTTACTGCAGACTGCTAGCAATTCATTCATAACTTCTAGCAGGAATAATAAACCCCCCAATAGCTACGCCCCTGTAGCTATTAAAATAGGCATGTCAGGAGAGGTGAAATGTCCTCTTTAAATTACATTTCAAGCTATAAATTCAAATTTGATTCTGGAATTAATTTTTCTGTCACCCGAAGTGTCTTTCAGTCTCCAGTTCTCAGCTCTTATTGGCAGTAACAGGCCCTTTCACATCCCTCTCACTACACAGATACTCTTGACTGAATCTACGCCTGTGAACTGTGAAACATAATTTGATGTCATTATGAAAATATTTATTTGACCACCATAGATAGGTCAGAATATTTACCTTAAAGGGGTTGTTTCATCATAGCCAATGGGAGCATATCGCTAGGATATGCTGCCATTGTATTATAGCAGCATTGGGACCCGCACCAGCATTGGGACCCGCACCGATATCGAGAACAGAGCCCCGCAAGGTGGTGGCTGAAGGACTCCAGTCCGTCCACCACCAAACCGGCTCCCTATATGTGTAGATAATAGACAGCACTCCAAAGATAAGTTGAAGGTGAGTATTTTATTTTTCAGCCGAACATTATGCACAACAAAGGCGACGTTTCGGGCGAACAAAGCCCTTCATCAGTTTGATGTGCAAAAAGAAGTAGACAACACAAAATGAAAAAATAGGATATAAACATGATAATGATATTTCATAATTACATACATCATGGTTCATAATGTCTTGTAAAACATATATAGGGGGGAAGGGGACTTTAAGAGACATGATTCAATTCATAGATAGCTGCCAGAGACCTCCTAACTTAGTCACATGATTCATGAGGACCAATAATTATGGCACTTAAATAGCGCGGGGATGGAACGTCATCCCGAGTGGACAGGGGAGGGCTAGTGGTGGAGGAGGAGCGAGGGGGATCGCGCGCTCGCATCCTGGGTCGGTGCGGAGTTACCACGATCCAGCTTTGGAGGCGGACGTTCTGTAGGCCGGTGAGGGCGTTACATTGCACGCGGCGCATGCGCACTGACCCGGGAAGCTACCGCCACCATCTTGGAATTGGGACAGTAGGCCCTATTAGGCTGGCGCAGGCGCATTATACATGCTAAGAGCGGCCGCCATATTGGAACAGGGCATATGGCCATTAGTAGTAATAGCGAGGCTCTACTGAGTCAGGGTGACTCAATTGGAGCAGGGCTTGTAGCTAATAACTCTAGTGGAGCTTAAGGAAGGTGGAAATCCTAGCAAAATATTAGCAATAATATTAATAATCCCCCAATAATCCCCATATTTGATGTGTAGAATGACTGGGAGTATAAGGGTATATCATTTAGTAATTGTCCCCATTTTTGATATGGGGACCCATGTAAATGGAGAACCATGTAAGGTGACAAAAATACTGAGAAAGGGAAAGGGGATACAGTAGAAAATTAGTCTACATAGGGTAAATGGTGGGAATTTTTTTATTTTTTTTGAATTCTTTATTTAATTTTTCAAATATTTAAAAAGTAAACCTTTTTTGTAATGGGACGCAGCCCATTCAATGTAAACAAACAAACCACATTAAACTGCTCAAGCAAAGACGTTGTCTCTGGTTATTGTCCATAGTGACGTTGACTGAATTGTCCCTTTAACGCCTAGGCGAGACTAAACGAGTAAGGTCTTGGCATGTAATAGAATCATTTTCAATGGTAACAAATGACAGTTCGTTGTGAATACAAAAAACAGAAGCCAAGAAAACTGTGTTTTGAAATAGAAATCCTTAGACACTGGGTACCTAATCTATGCTAGACTGACTGGGCCAAGCAGGGTAATGTGGGTGAAGGATAGGTCAATCAGGAGGGAAGAAGATAAGGAGAGAAGAGAGGGGAAGGATGGTGGGAAAGAAAAAGAAAAAAAAAAAAGGGGGGGGGGGAATCTCTGTTGAGGGTTTGAGGTCCTCCAGTCCAAATGTTCAGTTTAATAGGAGAGCTTTGTACTCTGAGGATTCTGTGAATGCAATCCAATGCTGCCAGGTTTTATGAAACCTGGTGCTTGTCCTTCTCAGATTTGCTGTTAAGTCCTCCATTCTCATTACGTCCTGTATTTTGTTAAACTATAAGGCAATAGTGGGAGCCGACGTGCTTTTCCAAGTACATGGGATGCAGGCTCTCGCCGCGTTCACCAAATGCCGCACCACTGATTTCTTATATTTTCCCAATGGCCTGTAGCGTTGGGCCTATAGTGGAATGGGTACGTGCTGCTAAGGGTATCTGGGGCCCAAGCCAAGATGTTGCTTGTAAAGGGGTCATGAGGAAAGTTTGTTCCAATCCCACCCATTGCTTATTTGTTTGGTGGCGACACCAATCAACTATTCTTAGTAGGTGAGAAGCCCTATGATAAGGATAACTCCCCTCGGAGTTTGGGCCTAAATAACAGTGATCTTGCGATGCGTGGTGTCTTTCCTGCCCATATGAAACGTATCAAAATGTGAAGTAAAGTAAGGAAGAACGGTCGCGGAATATGAATTGGCATTGTTTGCAGGAAATACAAGATTCTGGGAAGAATGTTCATTTTGAAAATTGCAACCCTTCCGAACCATGTAAATAGACCTTTATTCCATCGCTCTAGATCCAATCTTATGGATCTGAGCAGTGGGGGGTAGTTTGCTGCGTATAGATTTGCAATTGTCGGTGTCAGGTAAATTCCAAGATATTTAAGAGAGTGCTTCGCCCATTTAAAAGGAAAGTTATTAGCCAAATCAGAGGCTAATTCTGATGGCAAGGTGACATTTAGGGCTTCTGATTTTTGAAAGTTTATTTTGAAGTTAGACAGATTGGAATAAATTTTGAGTTCCTTCATGAGATTTGACAATGCTATGCGCGGGTTAGTTAGGAAGAATAACAGATCATCCACGTAGGCTGCTACCTTATGTATAGTGCCTTGTACTTGTACTCCCGATATGTCAGGATTGGCTCTAATATGTCCCAATAATGGTTCTAGACTGAGAATGAACAACAGAGGCGAGAGGGGACACCCCTGCCTTGTCCCGTTGTTAACGGCCAATGAGGCTGAGAATTGTCAATTTACTTTGATTGAGGCCGAGGGGTTGGAATATAGGTTGCGTATACGCGCTAACATTGCTTTCCCTAACCCGATATGACCTAGAGTTTCAAACATGTAAGTCCAATCCACTCTATCGAATGCCTTGTTTGCATCAGTTGAGAGGAGGAACATTGGAAGTTTTGTTGTTATTGCCCGGTACATTAAATTGATTGCCTTAGTGGTATTATCTCGTGCTTCTCGAAGTGGCATGAAGCCCGTCTGATCCAGATGTATCAAAGATGTCAAATGTGGGAGAAGACGAGTGGCCAGGATCTTTGAGAATAGTTTGAGGTCCACATTGATAAGAGAGATGGGCCTATAACTTTGACATTGAGAGTGATCTTTCCCTTCCTTGGGAAGTACTGTAACATGTGCACGGAGTGTGTCTGCTGGTATTGTTCGCATCGAGTCAAAGGATTTATATGTCGACAGGAACTGCGGTGATAAAATGTCTAGAAATGTTTTGTAGTAATTTAGTGACAGGCCATCCGGCCCCGGTGCTTTGCCTGTTTGTGATTCTTTGAGTGCTAAGGCCAGTTCAGTATGCGAAAGTGGTGTCTCTAGAGCTTCCGTCGCCGCTGCTGTCAGGCGTTCCAAGCCAGAGGAGGCGAGGTATTCCCTGATACGTTGGACGTGATCTGCCGAGTTCTGGTTTTGTGGTGTATGAAGATTATAAAGTGATTGGTAATACCTCCGGAAGTTTTCCGCAATTTGACTCGCTAAAGACACTCGGCCCCCTGTGGCATTTGTTAGGAAGGGAACGTAAGAATTATCCCTAGCCTGTCGTAAGGCCCTCGCTAATGTTCTGCTTGGCTTATTGCCAAATTCGTAATAATGTCTATGGCATTTGGCTAGTGTGGCTTTAGCTCTGGCTAAACATAAGGTCTTAACCTGTTCACGTAGTTCGGTTAGTTCTGCACCCATTTGTTTGTCCAACGTTCTTTTGTGACATTGTTCTAGATCATGTATTTTCATCAGTAGCCCCACTAGTTTCAAAGAGCGTTCTTTCTTAAGCCGGGATCCTAATTTAATAAAAATCCCTCTAATATAGCACTTGTGTGCCTCCCATATCATGAGAGGATCACTATCAGGAGTTGTGTTTAAAGAAAAGTACTCTTTCAATTCTCTCCTAATCTCTGAGGTAACCTGAATATCCTGTAACATGGATTCGTTCAGCCTCCAGTGCCAGGCTCTCGCTTGATGTGATGGGAAGTGGAGAGTCACTGATATTAAGGCATGGTTGGAGAACGTGATCGAATCGATCCTCGCCCCCGTGACCTGTTCCAGCTTAGTGTGATGCAAGGGGAAGTAGTCTATTCTCGAGTAGGAGTTGTGTGGATTGGAATAGAAGGTATAATCTCGGTCCCTTGGATGCATTATCCGCCAAACATCCACCAGCCAGTGTGAGTGTAACGTGTCACGTATTCTAGATTTTGAGGAGCGTGATAAGTAAGAGTAGCCCTTCGATGAATCAAGAACTGGGTCAAGTGTAAGGTTGAAATCCCCCCCTAGTACTAGCATTCCCTCTGTAAATTCATCAAGGCGCTCTAGAGTTTTAGCAATGAACTCCGATTGCCCGGTGTTTGGAGAGTAGATGGATGCCAGGGTTGTCACCGCGCCAGCCAGCTTACGTTTCACGAAGAGGTATCTACCTGCATCGTCAGTCTGAGTGTCGATCAGCTACCAAGACACTGAGCTGGAAACCAGAATGGAGACCCCCTTCGTCTTAGAGTCAGCTGACATGCTGTGGTACGTATGTGGAAATCTGGCATTGGAGAGAGACTGGACGCTATCTGAGCGAAAGTGGGTCTCCTGTATGAATGCGACCTGTGCCCTCTTCTTCCAGAGCAGCTTGAGAAGGGAGGATCTCTTTTCCGGAACATTCAGTCCCTGTGCGTTTAGAGAAACAATCATTATATCTGACATTTTAATAATGGAGGAGTTAAAGCAAAAGCAAAAAGAAAAGAAAAAAGAAGAAAAAAAAAAAAGAGGGGGGGAGAGAGAGAGGGTGGGGGGGAGTTAGGCAGAAATGGGAAGGGGAGGTAAAGGACCGCTGGTACTAAGGATAAATCCTACTGTAATACAGTGGATGAGACGGCACAGGTCCCTTCCAAAAATATAAAATATAAAGAGGTGAGTTAAACTCTCAAAACTGCGTCTTCTTGGTTATGCCTTCACAGAAAGGAAAAACAAGTGAGACACAGTACCCTAATGGGGGAAAGTGGTACAGCTGGCTAAACTAACAAATGTTTCTGAGAGCCATCACAGATCCAGACATGTAATATAGTTTGTCACTTATGGGGGGGGAACCTGTTACCCTTATATCTTTGGTCAAGAGAGAAACATAACAAGTGGCTCAACAGAAGCAATAAAACATTGGTTCTTACTAATAACTAGGGGTCTTCTCTATTCACTACTCTTACTAATCCTAGCACATTTTTATGTAGGTCAAAAACTCCCCCCCCCCCCCTTAATTGACATTAAGCCGTAGGCTCAAAACAGTGAGTCTTGGAAGCTTGACATCTCCGGTTGCTCAGTGGACACGCTCTCTAGGGTTCTGGAACAGTGGCCTTTGTGGGCCATGGGCCATTCTGACGACCTGAAGGAGAGCGCTGATGTACTGGTTGGCCGCTTCTGCCATTCTGGACATTCAGGGCTTGTCTTTCTGTAGAGATATTATTTGGAGCCAAAGGTTGCAACAGTGGTGGTAGGGTCCAATCTGGGACCGCAATTGGCTCAATATTGAGAAACTCAAAAGCGCCTGGAAGGTCGCTCTTGGAATACACTGCCATGGTGTGTCCGCTTGGTTTACGTAGAATGATATGGAAAGAGTGCCCCCATCTATATGATGCTCCCGCCTCCTTTGTTGCTTCTAGCAGGGGCCTAACCAATCTTCGCATTGTTAAGGTCAGATGGGAGACGTCCGGGAGTATGGTTATTGGTGTGCCTTCAAAATATATTTTTCTCTTTTCCCAAGCTTCTCTGAGAATGTCCTCTTTTACTCTGTAAAAATGCACTCTGCAAATCACATCACGTGGCCTATCTGTCTGACGGTTTCTCTGACCTGCCAGCCTGTGTACTCTGTCCAGCTCGATTGCCGCACCTCTCGGTCGGTCTAGTATCTTGTTGAAAATGGACTCCACTGTTTCATATAAGCGGTCACTCGTGACTCATTCTGGAAGATTCCGGATCTTCAGACTGTTTCGCCTCCCTCTATTTTCTACATCATCCAGGTGGAGCGAGAAGTCCCGCATTTGAGTAGTATGTGAGTCCATAGCATCAGACATAGATGACATTGTAGAGCCGGCCATGGAGAGCTGTTGCTCCAAAATGTTAACCCTATCTGTCAGGGAGTGTACTGAGGATTGTACAGACTGCAAGGCCTGTGCTTGCTTGGTTTCTATGCGAGCTATTTGTGTTTCTAGCTCAGATCTAGTGGGAAGAGCTCTGACCATCTCCCACAACTCTGCCAAGGTACGGTCTAGCGTGCCTGGAGGTGGAGAATTTCTGGCTGAGGCCTCTGGTGGCGATGGATATGTAGAAAAAATGGCTGGTATGCCTTGACTGGGTGTCTGTTGGTCTAGGGGCTCAGGTGTGAGCACAGGGGCACACTGCAATGGCGTTTCCAGTGTCTTCTCCCTCCCTTGCTGCCCCCCATGCTGACCTATGGCCTCTCTTACTCCTGACCTACACTCTGCTGCTGGCGTTGGTGGTTTGCCTGCAGTGGCCTCTGCTCCTTCCCCATCTGTGACACTGGAGACCAGGGGTTGCGAGCTTGCCTGATCCTCAGCCTGCTGTCTGGCGTCTGTGCGTGTTGGCGCCGGAATGAAGGGTGCAGCCGCTGAATGGAGCGGGGTGGAAGGCGCCGCCATGTTGGAGGCCTCAGACCTCGAGTGATTTGGAGCGCTGGAGCGGAGGTACCGGCTTATGGGGTTTTCGCGCTTCCTCACGCCGCCATGCCGAAGCCACGACCCCCAAATGGTGGACATTTTAACAATGTCTAAGCCTAATGTTTATGTCTAAGCCTATTGGTGATGGATGCATCAGAGGAAGTGAGTACCTGACCCTTACAATAATAGAAGCATTATACACAAGAGGAATCAAGTTTAAGAAATACTTATAATGAAGCTCGTATCATGGATGGAGAGGGCAGTAAGAGCGGATCAGACCATGGATCGTGTTAGGCCAGTGTCACCACTGGCCAAAAGACGTCTACGGCCCTGTGGACAAAGGAATGGAAAAGTTAGAAAACATGCACACCAATGTAAAAAATACATTATAACAATGTTCAGTTCTAATCAAAACAATAGTCCTTGTTGAGGCCCACTGGTTGTAAGGTATTGAGACGTCGAATCCAGGCCATCTCTCTCTCTCTCTTAAGTTCTCACGGTCAGCACCCCTTCTGAGTGGTGGGATCCAATCGATCACATGGAACCGTAATTGACTTACAGAATGGCTGAGTGTAGAGAAATGTTCCACGAGTGGAGCTTCCATTTTTTTAGTTCTGATATTCGATTTATATTGACATATCCTGTCCTTTATTCTTTGAGTGGTTTCACCCACATACCCAAGGCCACAAGGGCACTTTATCATGTACACTACAAAGCTAGACAGGCAAGTGTAATGGCCATTGATGTGGAAAATTTTGCCAGTAGTGGGGTGGGTGAATGTTGGACCCTTAGAAATGTTACTACATTGGGCACATGTGAGGCATGGATAGGTGCCCTTATTGGGAGAGCCCATGATGGTGGTCTGTACATTTGTCTGTTTTTTTGGGCCTAAATCCGATGTAACCAGTGAGTCCCTGATGTTTTTGGCCCTCTTATGTAGCCCCACTAGTTTCAAAGAGCGTTCTTTCTTAAGCCGGGATCCTAATTTAATAAAAATCTCTCTAATATAGCACTTGTGTGCCTGCCATATCATGTGCCTCCCATATCTTATAGGACATCATAGGTTTCTGAGAGAAAATGTTCAGAAAATTGCTTCTCAAAACGTGCCAGTGTTTGTAGATGATGTTTTTGATATTATTGCTCTGATGTATGTGATTACGCATGGAATGCGTTTATGCTGATTTGTTGGTTTGTTTGTCCTAGGTGTCAATAAGCTCTCTGTGGGTTGTTCCTGCACTCTCTTCAGATGTTCGTGTAGAACGTTTTTTGGAAACCCTCTTTGGAGGAATTTGTTGGACATGTCGTAAGTCTAGGGTTGACTACCTCTGTATCAGAGACTATGCGCTTTACTCTCATGAGTTGAGATAATGGTAGAGACCTAATTAGCCCCGGTGGATGATGGCTATTGAATTTAAGCAGACTATTTTTGTCTGTTGGTTTGGTATATATTTCTGTTGTCAGTGTATTGTCTCTTACCTTTAGATGAACGTCTAGAAATGGAATTTCGGTGTGGCTATATTCAAGAGAGAGAAAGATGGTTGGGACGGCCTTATTAATTGCTTCATGAAATCTGATGAGGTTGTCCTCAGACCCCTGCCAAACACAAAAAAAACGTTGTCTATGAAACGAACCCATAGCAAGACATTTTCTTTGAAGAAGATATTAGGGTATGCAACTTTTTCTTCAAAGTGATTCATGTAGAGAACCGCGAAGGTTGGTGCCACATTGCACCCCATCGCTGTCAATGAGATTTGAAGAAAAAACTGGTCTTCAAAAAGAAAGTAGTTTCTCCTCAGGACAAATGATTACAAATCCAAAATTAGACTTTTTGTGCCAGTGGAAAATTCTTGTACCTTTCCATGGCTTCTTTTACACAGTCAATGCCTTCCTCAGTGGGAATGTTAGTATATAGGCTAGTTACGTCCATGGTGACCAAGTAGCAATTATTCCAATCAGTCTTTATGTCACGAATTTTGTTTAAGAAGTTCGTGCTATCTTTGAAGAATGACTTACCATCCTGTGTGTAAGGTCTAAGGAGACAATCAAGCATTTTAGAGGCTGGCTGGAATAATGAGTCGCATCCAGATACGATCGGTCTCCCTGGAGGGTGTTCCAAGTTCTTATGGACCTTGGGCAAAATATAAATAACTGGGATTCTTGGATATTTGGGGATGAGAAAATCTGCCAACTTTTTGCTAATCATACCTTCGTTAAGAGCGGCCTCCACAGTCCCTGAGAGTTCTTTCGTAAAATCTCCCGTAGGGCCATGGTCTATGGGTAAATAGGTTTTCCCGTCGCTTAATTGGCGCAGAATTTCATTCCTATAATCCTCTCTATCCATGACAACAATACCTGAGCCCTTATCAGCTGGCTTTATAACAATGTCTTTATTTAGCTTTAGATTTTTTAGAACTATAAATTCATTCGTGGACATGTTGTGTCTTACCTTTGCAGAATGTGATCTCTTTTCCAGTTTTTGTAGGTCGTTTTGGACTTGAGTGATGTAGGTCTTGATTACATCATATTTCTTTGGTGGCTTGTAGTTTTACATGCTTTGGTTCGATCGAAGAAGGGGATGGACTCGGTTTCGGGCGTGGTGGCCCAGGTAGGCTTTTCAATGTCCATATATGCTTTTAGTCGGATCTGTCTGTAAAATCTCGCTAGTTCCTTATCTAGTGAGTAGGGGTTTGTTGGACCCTTGGTGCCTCACTATTACTACTAATGGCCATATGCCCTGTTTGTCACGTACCGTGTGGTTATCGTGACACGTGTTCAATGTTGCTCATGTTTGTGCCCTGGTATTCCGGATTTGGTTGTATGCTGGTTGCCAGGGGCAACGTGTATATTGGTGGTGTCTCGGTTGTTCTCCGTGACACGGCTTCCATGTTGCTCATGTTTGTGCCCTGGTATACCGGATGTGGTTGTATGCTGGTTGCCAGGGGCAACGTGTATATTGGTGGTGTCTCGGTTGTTCTCCGTGACACGGCTTCCATGTTGCTCATGTTTGTGTCCTGGCATTCTGGCTGCGGTAGTAGGCCGTGGTTGCCAGGGGCAACGTGTAGTTTTGGTTGCTGGTATACTTCCTTCCTTCCCTGTCTGGTTCTCATGGGGTTAACATATTGACCTGGGTGTGGTTACTAGGTGCTTTTATTCTGTTGTTGCTAGCCTGGTGGGTTAGTTGTGCTCCAGCCTCCGTTGGTGCTGGAGCTATGCACCTTTCCTGGGATTCCATCTGCCCAGGCCTTGTGGCCACTTAATATGTCATCGAGGTCTTATCGAGGGCTTATCGAGGTCTTCCCGAGGTCCTCTCATCCCCTTCCCTTATTCCTGTTATTTGGTTTATGTACGGGTGGGTGTTTGGTCTGTGACTGCCATGTGTCTTCTGACATGGAGTCCAGACATTTCCTGTATGTATGTGCCTTCGGTGAGAGGGCTCCAGGGTTCCCCGGAGGGGGAACAGCGATACTGTGAGTTGTTGCTGGTGAGCTGGTTCCTGGGTGTGTTGTGTGTACTGAGTCCTGTTAGGTGTTCGGGTTCCAGTACATGTGCCTGGGCTCAGTCTTTGGTGTATGGACTGCTGGTGCTTCTATCAGCAGTATCAGCAGGTAAGTTGCCAGGTGCACCGGGACCTTCCTGGAGGTGCAGTCAGTGAGTTCTGGATAAGTGCATCCCTACCATCTGGGGCTCTGTGAAGAACGGGGCTCACTGGGTTTCTGCCCTCTGGGTTTGGTTTCAGGTGTTTCCGGTGCACTTGGTTCAGTGGTTTTCCTTGCCACTGGCTTCTTGCCTGCTGATTGGTTTTCATCTCACTGTAGTGTATCGGTGTATGCTCGGTGTGGAGTTTCCCCTCCCACACTGCAGCGTGACACTGTTCCAATATGGCGGCCGCTCTTAGCATGCATAATGCGCCTGCGCCAATCTAATAGGGCCTACTGTCCCAATTCCAAGATGGTGACAGTAGCTTCCCGGGTCAGTGCACATGCGCCGCGCGCAATGTAACGCCCTCACCGGCCCACAGCACGTCCGCCTCCAAAGCTGGATCGTAGTAACTCCGCACCGAACCTAGCCCTCCCCTGTCCACTCGGGATGACGTTCCATCCCCGCGCTATTTAAGTACCAGCAGCGTCTTCCCTGGCCGCATGGCCTACGATCCTCCTGCTGCCACAACTAGCTTTGGGTAAGCTTACACTCATGCTTGTCTTTTCGTAATGCCATTATATTGTCTTACTATCAGCCACCACCTCATATATGTTATTCCTCACGCTGGGGCTCAAAAATTGACCATGTCATTATACCTATAAGTAATGTAACCTATATATGTCTGACATACCCCTATGTTCTCCATTGAAACAAGTAGGATGTCTGACAGAGCCCTGGTCTGTTAGAATATGCTTACCTTTTATGACAGTAGATGCTGAAAAGATGCTCTGGATCGTCATAGGCGCTGCCGTAATAAGTAATCCAAACTCGGGTAGAGTTAATGGAAAAAGATCTTTTATTCTGGGTAGTCTACGCGTTTCTGGGGCTGAATTGCCCCTTCATCAAAGGGGGCAAGTCAGCCCCAGAAAAGGACCCAGAATAAAAGATCCTTTTCCATTAACTCTACCCGAGTTTGGATTACTTATTACGGCAGCGCCTATGACGATCCAGAGCATCTTTTCAGCATCTACTTGAATATTCTGAATCTTGCTACTACAGCAGAAGCAGAGGATCGCGGCTGCAGCTTGTATCACACACCGGCTTACTGGTAGCCTCAGATTATAAGCAGTAGAAGCGCTTCTCAGTAGTTGTGACTGCCCCGGTAAGTAGATTTGCTTTACTTTATACCATATTTACCACGGATACCGCACATGTGACGCTCTTGCATTGCCTTTTTTATCTTCCATACCTTTTATGACAACCATATTTTATATTTTTGATATATATTTAGATAATTATATTGTACTACATTAGATGGATTAATTATGTTTTTTCATTAATTATTGGTCCTCATGAATCATGTGACTAAGTTAGGAGGTCTCTGGCAGCTATCTATGAATTGAATCATGTCTCTTAAAGTCCCCTTCCCCCCTATATATGTTTTACAAGACATTATGAACCATGATGTATGTAATTATGAAATATCATTATCATGTTTATATCCTATTTTTTCATTTTGTGTTGTCTACTTCTTTTTGCACATCAGCCTGATGAAGGGCTTTGTTCGCCCGAAACGTCGGCCTTGTGCATAATGTTCGGCTGAAAAATAAAATACTCACCTTCAACTTATCTTTGGAGTGCTGTCTATTATCTACACATATATGAAGACTGTGACCCTGAGGTGAAGCAAGGGCCCCAAATATAGACGTGCACCCGCAATTTGCCAAAGAGTGGACGAGTGCTGTGACCTCAAAAAAAATACCAAGCCGGTTCCCCATAGAAGTGAATGGGAGCGCACCGCACATGACCGGCCACCGCTCCCATTCACTTCTATGGGCTCGATGGAAATAGCTGAGCCAGAGCTATTTTCGCCGGCCCCATAGAAAATGAATGACAGGTGGCTGCGCATGCGCGGTGCTCCCTTCTTCACTATATAGGTGCGGGTCTCATCGGTGGGACCCGTACCTATAAGACAATGGGGGCATATTCAAGCGATATGCCCCCATTGTCCATGATGATACAACCCCTTTAAAAATGATTTCCTGGTTTACTATAGTTTTTAACAGACATGCTGAAGTAGTTGCTTACCTCATGTATCTCTTTCCTGTACTTTCTTTTCCATTTGGACTGTTCTGATCCCTTTTCATCATTTAAAGAAATAACTGGTATTTTTTCATCCTGTACATAGCACTTCCTGTTGTTGCATCCAGCCAAACCCATGATGCACTTCTCCATTCTCTGCCGCAGCTCCAGAACAGTCCCTAACAATGTCCAACTATGTCCAGTTTATAGCTCCTCCCACTCAGCCAGTTAAATATACAACCTGTGGTCACTTTCCCTGTTGCAACTTTGACATACCCACGGACATAACATTCCAGGAATAAGGAACGTACATGTGACTACAGCTCAAAACAGAAGATAGGAGCAATAAAGGTAAAAAATGTTGATAGAAAGTGCCAAAATTTATTTTATTGCTCATACAATAAAAATGTTCATCTCCTTCTTATTATTATTTTATTGTGTTATTGATTTGTTTGTCTAGGTTTTTTTGGTTTTTAATAAACTGAAAACCAGCACAGGCTATGTTGATACATGTAAGTGCAGTTTAAACTGACATCACTTAGGTATGAAATTAAATTGCTAGTAACTACTCTTGAAAACATGTGATAGAAATCAATCTAGTTCCAGTTTGGGGCATAAGTTACATTTGGATCATGTTGTAAAATCCCTGAGCAACTCAATAAAAAATTTGGAAGGGGAGCATTGGCTCCAGAAGTTCTTAGGAAGGGCACGTAAACAATGGAAATTTGTGTTGGTTTCATAGCTGGTTTCTTTCCATTATATCCAACTTTTTGGCATAGTAATTGGAAGTTGAAGGTTATTATCACAGTTTAGCAACAATGACCAAGCTCTTCTGATATTCTACCTGAAAGTATTTCAAACCATTACAAATTACCTGAAAGCCAAATGTACTGACAAGGATACTGTGTCACCAGTCATTTTCATAGATGCCATGTTGGCTTCAGTGACAGGTAACATGAGTGATCTAGAGTATTTAATTTGTTTATATACCACCATAGGGATACATTCAGTGGAAGCCATTCCCACAATGTAATAATACATGAGGCATATGGTGATAGGAACATTAGTCATGTTAACTAGCTCAGATGTCTATGGTTATGCACAGAAAAAAGACAAGGGGAATGACTAAGATGGATGAACTTCTGCAAACCTTCCAGGGAAACCATTTGAAACTGACCAGATGGTTTTGTGATAAAAACAAATGTTAAAATCGTTTCCCATGATCTGTAAAGCTGTAGGAAATAGTGTACATTACTTACTGCAGTACAGCTAAGAAAGACAAATGTATAATGGATAAGATAGACGTGACACACAAATGAAATGATAATCCTGTGGATCTTGTTGTAGAACAGTGCAATCATTTCCAGAAAGATTCCTCAAAAGACCCATTACACTGAGATACAGTGCACTTGAAGGCAGTAGCCTAATCACACATATGTCACAGTGTCATTTTAGAGAAAGAGTTATAATTTGACTTACCGGTAATTATTCATTCATGCCATGTGACACTAGATTATGTTGTGACTGGTGGAGCATGCCTCAAATAACCCCTGTGTTATCAAACTGGTTATAGATCTCAATGAAATTGGAGACCACTGTTAATTTCTCTCTCTTTTTGACGGTAATTTGTCACGTAGGAACATGATTAATAAATTATGTACAGTAATTTTAAATTAAAGGGGTTTCCGGGATTTTACTACTTTTACTATTTTACTCCTCAGGATAGGTCATTAGTATCTGATCAGTGGGGGTCTGACACCTGGGACCCCTGCCGATAAGCTCTTTGAGAAGGCACCTACGCTCCCGTGAGCGCCGTGGCCTTCTCTTAGCTTTTCCTAGGCCAGTGACCCCAAGTTCATCGGTCACATGGCCTAGGAGCAGCTCAGCCCCAATCTTATTTAGGACATCACCATGCCATATACTTTGGATGCAAAGCTGTCAGGAGAAGACCCAATCCTCAATCCATAAATCTAAAATGAGTCAAAAGAGCACGGCAGCCATATGAAATCATTGTATTGGTCACCCATGTGCATAATTTCGGATGAATATTATTTTTAAGCTGGTGTGAATAAGGCTAACACTTAGCAGAAGCATCACACATGGTTAATAGAGATGAGCAAATTTCTTTCAGATCCAGTTCTAACAAATACATTTGACCTGACTTGAAAGTGTTCAGATTCTCCTGAAAAGTTGTGTATGATACTCTCCTAGGTCTCCTAGGACTGTATCCAGTTCCTTTTAAGCTTTCTAATGCCAAGACAGCTTTAGTAATGTCAAAGTGACAATGACATGGCTTTGGGTAAACAAATTGTAGCTGGTGGTAACAAACACCCTGCACTGCTGAATTTTATTCTTAAATTAAAAGAAGGTCCACAAATTATTCCTTTTAGGTGGCAGAGGCCTTCTTTGTCTTCTGACCTGTAAAATGATGGCTACCATTTTGAGAGATTTATCTGAATCAAATCTAAATATTCGGATTTGCTGGAATCAGAAATTTTAGAAAATTTGAGACAAATTTGATTAATTTAGAATTGGTTGGCTCATCTGTAATGGTTAACAATAGAATTGATTTCATATGTGTGCTGTAGTCTTTAAAAATGAACCTAAAAATATAGTGAAGATGTAGAAATTTGTAGCTGCAAACATTATTGTCCATCAATTACTCAACTAGTTGTAGACTGACCTCAACTAAACTTCTTTAGTTTTAGTTGGATAGAAGCTATATTTTCTAGTCATTACTATATATATATTGTAAACTGTAGATTGTTCTTATTTTCTTTTGCTTATACGTGTATCACCAATATAACAGATCATCCACATTGAAATTAGGCTCTTTTCTCCAATAGGGATCACAATCTAATTTCCCTATCTCAGACTGACCCAGCGCTCAGATTCACCAAATAATCTACCCACATGTTTTTAGAGTTTGGGAGGAAAACGGAGTACCCAGAGGAAACCCATGCAAACATGGAGAGAACATGCAAAGTCCATGTAGATGTTACACTTAGTCAAATCACAAAGTCCCAAGGTTTAGCTCCAAAGGAAAGTGATGTTAAGTATTTTGATTTTCCATAGAAAAACATGAAAGGTTAACTACTATGTATAGAATAATAGCACTGGTGTATAAAATGCTGGAGATGTTGATCCTGATACAATTCTCTAAACATTTGATTCTTTAGGAATCTAGCATGCTACTATTCTATCCCTCCAATGTAAACATCTATTGACAGTTAGTAGGACATATTGCCCTTTAATTAAGGGTATTTTTCTTTTACATGCTCATTAGAGGATTCCCATTTACAATGTATGAGCACTTAATGGTGAAATTGGCTCATGTATAGTCTTTTTTCTAATAACCCTATAGCTATCTGACTAGAGAATCTATAAAACCCATTAAGTCAAAGAACATTTTTTTTCTCAGTGAGAGCTCAATAGGCATTTTCCCTTTAGGTATCTCCTGCCGTAGATGTCCATAGTATGGCAGGATGCTTCAGCTCAGCCCTGCAGCAGTTCCCTCTATGAGCTACGTACCTAACAGAGCCTATTCAGTGGTGAAGAATCATTTAGTGTTACCTAATATATTAAACTCCTCCTCTATTAGCCCTCTGGCATAACAAAGATTAATCCATTCAGGCCTGGAACACTAACTTCTGTTATTCTATCTGTTCTTTTGGTTTCAATAAATTTTATCACCAATTATGCTAGTAGATGTGAACATGGGAAATGCTCAAACAGCGGCATCTCTCTGTGAAATCGAAGCAGACATAAAAACAAATTGTGCACACAAATGTATCTGCTGCTCTTATGATAACTACAAAAACATTATCTCAGTTTACCTTTGTGTTTTCTGTACTCAGTATAGCATTAAAATAAGCACAGTGGGGCAGATTTACTAATCGTGTCTAATATTTAGAGAGTGTAAAGTTAAACCAGGCAGTGTAAAGGTGTAACCAAATTTATGAATGTGGCTTTGGCTGGATAAGCAAGTTGGTACATGGATAGACACTTTTGTCTAACTATACTATCCAACTATAGGGTGGGTTACTTTTTGACAAAATGTTGAAACATGGTGGCTCATCTTAAAGGGCTTTGCTATGGTCTTTAAAGATATACCTCCAAAAAAATAATTATCCAGTTTTCTACGTATATATGATAATATACAGTTAACAAATTATATTACAAGTTACAAATATTATAACCATGCTGTTAATGAACAGTCCCCAGCAAAACAAGATCAATATCACAAACTAAACTGACTAAGGCCTCTTTCACATTAGCGGCAGCACGGATCCGGCGGGTGAAGGGTGCCGCCAGATCCGTGCTGCCGCAAGTATATGTGAGGAGCCGGAGCAGCGCTCCGGCCCCACACGTGTCACATACACACACACATAGACATACATACAGACATACACACACACAGACACACACATAGACATACACACATAGACATACACACAGACATACATATACACAGACATACTTACATGCTCCCAGCATGCTCCGCACAGCACAGAAGGATGGCGGGCACATAGGAAGATTCCCCACAGCACCCTCTGCTGGAGGGAGAATCTTCCTATGTGCACGCAGTCCTCCTCCTCCTGCGATGTGCGGAGCTGCTGGGAGCATGTAAGTATGTATGTGTATGTCTGTGTGTATGTCTATGTGTATGTCTGTGTGTATGTGTCATGTGTGGTGTACTGTGGATGGATCCGTCATGAACTCCATTGAAAGTCAATGGAGGACGGATTCGTTTACTGAGTGTGTCACACTGAACGGATCTCTCCCCATTGACTTGCACTGGGGGTCATGATGGATCCGTCTTGGTGCGGATGCCCAGGACAGAGAGCAAACCGCAGCATGTTGCGGTTTGATCTCCGTTCTGGAGACGGAACGGAATGCTTTTAGGAGCATTCCGTTCTCTTCAGTTCAGTTTTGTCCCCATTGACAATGAATGAGGGCAAAAATGAAGCATTTTTTCCGGTATTGAGCCCCTATGACGGAACTCAATACCGGAAAAAGAAAACGCTAGTGTGAAAGTAGCCTAAATAACACAGCAGACCATGAACACAGATTACCATCAGATAATGACTGAATACCACCTTACGGGCACTCATAGCTTCTGCAGGCTATGTAAGTGAATACAATACAGTAATATCCAATAACTTACAGATTACAACTTATCTGATTAGAATCATTCTCTTTCCCTTTTCTTCTTCATCTGGCCCATACTGCCATGAAGACTTCCCCCAGCTACGATTTCTGTCTGCAGAGTGTAATGCAAATACATGTTTGGGACCTCACTTTTTGAGCAACCTTAGTAGTTATATCCTTATTTATGCCCCAAACAATAGTAATGTCCCCATTGTGTCCCCATGCAACAGTAATGTTCCCATAAAGTAAGAATGCCTCCCTTTGTGCCCCCTTACAACAGTAATGTGCCTCCATATAATAATAAAGTCCCTTTTTGAGCCATGATATAATAGGAATGTCCTCATACTTTAGTAATGTCACCCTTTGCATCCCCAATAGGAAGGTACCCTTTTGTTCCCCCATATAATAATAATGTCTCTTTTGTGCCTTCATGCAATAGTAATGTCCCTCTTTATAACCTCATACCATAGTAATGTCCCAATTTTTGCCACCATACAACAGTAATTGTCTTTTAACAGTAATGGCTCTATTTGTACACCAATACAACAGTAATGTCCCCCTTTGTGCATCTATACAATACTAATGTCCCCCTTTGCACCCCTCATAATAGTGATGCCCCTCTTTATGCACCCATAACATAGTACTATTCCCGTTTGTGAACCCATAAAATATGAATGTCCCCTTTCATGACACCCATACAATAGTATTGCCCCCCTTTATTCTCCTAATAACTGTAATGTCCCCCTTTATGCCCCTGTACAACATTAAAGTATGCCCCTCTTTGTGTCCTAATGTACAATAGGATTGTCTCCATTGTACAGTAGGATTGTCTCCCTGTACATTAGTGCCCCTTACATTAGTTATCTCTTCCTGTGTGCTTTCATATAACAGTATCATCCTCCTGTGTGCCCTGATATAACACTAACCTCCCTTTGTAATGTCCCTCTTTGTGACCCATATAACAGAAACATGCCCCACTCTGTCCCCATATAAGAGTAATGTCCTTCTGTATGCCCCTGGGTAATAGCAATGTCCCTCTATGTGTCCTTATAACCATTAATATCCATGTAAATGAAATGTCACCCTTTACCCCCACACACTAGTTAATCATATGTGCCCACTTTACAACAATAAAAATAAAAGACTGAAATTCACTTTGTGCCGTTCCCACAATGAGTGGCCCTCTTCCTCCCTCCTGCTGTGAATGTGCAGCAAGCCCCTGAGGAGCCCGAGCAGAACATGGGAGTGGTAGTAGCTTTGATGATTATGTGTCATGGTGTAGTCCCTTAGGCTGTCATTCCTTGAGGTGCAGTGAAGAGGGGCTTCCTGTGTTCCCTCTTGGCACTCCCTGTAGCTAGGGTCTGACGGTAGGTTGGGGGTACCTTTGATGTTAAATGTCTGTGTGGGTGCACGGCAGGGCTTGAAATGAAAATACAATGGCCAGTGAGTGGTAATAGGAGAGTCAGTAACCAGGCCAGATTGAATTTATCAAAATTGTCTCTTTACTATGAATTAAATAGGAGCTATAGTACATGAAGCAATTACCTATATGCAGTACAAATTCTCTCCACAAATTATGTGGTATGGTGGCAGATGATGGCACTCTGAGCATACTAGCTGGCAAAAGTCTGTCCTGATTCTCTAGCAAGCAGCATTAGCACCTGTAGCTATAGCTGTCCACTTGTGAAATCCAGGATTTAGAGTGTGTCTGTCCAAAACCCTGCCTCATGGAAACTCCCCAACTCCACATAGAAACGCCCACTTATGGATGTGATTTTGTTAGCCCCACCCATTTTCAGCCTTAATTTTTCAAGGTTGTCTCTACAAATTAGGGAGAATCTCTGGAAATTCGCGACAGTTGGCAATTATGTGCCTGTCATGAACAGTGGTGATGAATAGCTTATTATCCCCTCACCTGCAGCGGAGTCTGTATAGCTGTAGTGCTGATCACTTTGCTGACTGAAAACATCGTAGCTTGCTGAACTTCTGTGGCCTAGGACCCTGCAATGTCCTTGGAGTAGTGGTGCACACAGATGAGCTGGATTTCTAGTGAATGGGAACAGATGGATGTGCTCTCTCACTCCAGGCTTGCCAAACTCATTACCCTTCCTGACAAGAAGTCAGACTAGCCCACTCCTATCAAGAAGGGGGAATGGAGTGGTTGGCTCTATTCCCAGTGCCATCCATATGCCATCTGCCGATGTAACAGTGCATAGCATGGCAAGAAGATTAAAACATTACCTTACAAACCCAAACTTTGCAGATACCTCTAAGTCTGGGGTACTGCAAATGGTCCAACATCCTATGTGTGCTCCCGACCTCCTGGGAATTGATGCATTGTAGGAACCACCACTGATAGGCCACAGACCTAAAAGTCAATGCCAAAAGTCGATGCCAAAGCCTCTCAGCTCCACTATAGCTTTCAACTGGATATGCTTCTACTGTGACTACGATCATTACACTTGTGCATATACAGTGTTTTTTGCAGTTTTTTTCACTGAGGACAGATGTTAGCTGGAATTCAATAAAAAATACTACAAACAAGGGTGTTTTTTCTAATTTTTGGTTTATCATTAGTGTCCTTGGGGGAAAAATTTTCAAAACTGGTGCTAAGGAAATCTGACTTATTTTCCCATAGAACAGGTACCACCTTTAATTTTTCACAGCTCCTTTGGAAAATTAAAGGATCAATTTGGTTGCTATGGGCAACTAAACCAGTTTTCCTTTTCACCAGTTTTAAATCTCCTTGGTGTTTTTTTTTTAATCACAGCATGTCCTAAGTATGATGTTTTTTATCAGGTGTTTTTCTATAGGTTTCTCTTTTGGAAAAAAACACAAAAAAGTCCAAAAGTGAATATTCATAAAAGGGTTGTCCAAGATTTGTTGTCCTCAGGATACACCATCATTATCTAATAGCCAAGGGGTCTAACACAATGCACCCCCACCAATTAGCTGTCTTTGAAGTGAATGAGAACAGTACTGCAGTAATTACCTTCGTCTCCTACACAATGGATGCTCTGTAGTTCTGGTGCCAGACCTACAAGGTAACAGCTTTTCGGCAGGGGGGAAAGGGGCGATCTGATATTGATGGCCATCTATAGTTAAATCCTGGACAACTCCTTTAAATTTATTTGTAGTCATCTATAAGGGCTTTTACTGTTTTGAGTAATGGATTTTGTATGAACTGCCAAGGTATGTAGGGGAAGTGACAACCGAGTACATATGCTATACATCTCAGAAAAGTGGCTCTGAATTGTCGAGACTGTTCACTCATTATTCTTACAAACTAAGCTAAAAAAATTCCTTCTAGATCGCTAAGGATTTGAACAAGTAGGATAATTTTTATGTCGGGATGGGAAAACACATAAAATATTAATAATAATAGTGACCTATCACAGAACACACAAATTCAATATATCTGCAGACCTGTCATTGTAATTTGTTAGTCATCTATAAGGGCGTTTACTGTTTTGAGTAATGGATTTTGTATGAACTGCCAAGGTGTGTAGGGGAAGTGACAACAGAGTACATATGCTGTAAATCTCAGAAAAGTGGCTCTGAATTGTCAAGACTGTTCACTCATTATTCTTACAAACTAAGCTAAAAAAAATTCCTAGAGCGCTGGTGTAGTAATGATGCGCAGCATGCAGAAAAATAAGGATTTGAACAAGTAGGATAAATTTTATGTCGGGATGGGAAAACACATAGAATATTAATAATTAGTGACCTATCACAAAATACACAAATTCAATATATCTGCAGACCTTTTCAGTCTGGATCTTGTCTGACCTATTACAATAAGCTGTAACCCATACCAAATGACTAAAGAAACCTGTACTATACTTACAGTGCTGCCCGTGTGCGGGTCTTGTTTATCCAGGCAGCTGTGTCATCTTTATGTAAGGCACATCATCACTGTGGCTAGAATTTACACATCATTACACTGCTGATGTAGAGAAGACGCAGCAAGAGACCACAGTAACAGAATTCAAACTGTAGGTATTTTATTGCATTTGCAGGAGGTTGGGGTTTATTTTTAGGCATCAAAGAACCAATTTAATGGGTGGCACTTCTTATGTTATGTAATGTATGAACATTGTATAATGAAAAGTCATGCAACTTTCTAATAATCTGTGTATTTCAATTCTTCAAGATTATTTTTAACACAGCTTCATGCTGTTAGGAAATTAAAGCTTTGTTATCGTACTATTTTCCATCAATTCTATACATCTTGCTAACCAAATGTACATCAGCAAGAGGTAGAGGGCAGGTGGGAGTATGACTCTACAGAATTAGTTTGTCTGTTACCATATAAACAACTAAGTCTGCATAGGAGCTGTACATACACAAAGGTAGGATATTTGTACACTATTTGTTTATTTTTTATATAGATGTATAGCGATAATAAATCTTTCCCAATTTAGGCTAGCCTTTTTGCTGGATCAGGCCGTGTTCAGAAAAAACTCTTCAGTTACTGATAATACAACCATCTGCATCCGTTATGAACGGATCCGGTTGTATTATCTTTAACATAGCAATGACGGAGGGCGGGTCCATTTTTTATTGTGTCAGAGAAAACAGATCCGTCCCCATTGACTTGCATTGTGGGTCACAATGTGGTTCATTCCTGAATTCACTAAGAATCTTGACGAGGGAACACTAGCTCCAGATGATAAATGAAAGAGCCATAGAACCTGCTGATCTGTTGTGGATTCTAGCTAATTTGGAAAAAAATTCATCTGGCCCCCACCAGAAGGACTTGAGACCTGGCATCAGAATCAAGTCTTAAGGTGGATTTACACTGGCAAATAATTGGGCAGATTGTCACGAAGGAACATTTCTGTGCCCGTCTAAATGGGCAGCCGATCACGTGATGAATGAGCAAAATGCTCGTTCATCAGGTGAAATGATCATTAGTGCGGGCACATTAAATTATCATTTTTTAAAATCCTGTTGCCCAGAAATAATGCAGATGCATGAGGACGAGTGATTGCAATAGCATTCCCTTGTACTCATACTGTGGAGGTGATCGCTGCATGTAAATGCAGCTCTTCACCCCCACTGAATCAGCCGACTGTTGGGAAAGAGCGCTTCCGTCCAGACAATCTGTTTGTCTGCCCATGTAACTCCACCTTTAGGATTTGAGGCAGATTTTTCTGGGAGGTGAAATTTCAACTTTCCTTTTGAATCTCTGGTCTTTCCTGTCCTTGACACAAAAAGGCTTCTAAAATTTCTTAGGAGAATATCTCCTATAACAATTATAGCCTGAAGGTCTATTCTTTATAGAGGAAGGAAATAGGTTTCCTTTTTTTTATTTAGTCTTTTAAGAATCTCAGTAAGATGTTCACCAAAGAGATGTCCAAAATCAATGGGAAGAGAACTAACATTTTTTTAGACAGCACAACACCATTCAAAGGGTACTTGCAGCTAGCTCTGAGTACTGAATTAGAAAAAGCCGTAGACCCTGAGATCTTTCAAGGAGAAATCGCACAGGAGCAGAGGGTCCCGACACAGGTGATATTCAGCTGAACACTGAAGGGAAGCACTGGAGCAAAGCGTGGATAAAGCCACATTCAGCTGCAAACATCATGCGAGCTCTCGGCAGACCACGATACTAGCGGGCAACAGAGAAAAGGCATACACTGGACATAAAAAATGGAAGAAAAAAACATTAAGAAAATTAAAAGTTATGCTGCTAGTGGCCACCCGTTCAAGCAGGACAAAATAAAAAAAAAGTCATCATATGCATTGGTGGAGGTGTGGCTGATACGGTGGTGGTGGAGCCTGTTAACTATTCCATTGCTGCTTGTGTATTTTCTTTTCTTTGGCATGGGTAGTATAATTTACCTTGGGTGCTGTTGAGGATGATGAGGAGTAAATTGTTTTCCTGGCAAATGTCTCTTTTCATTATCTCCAATGATATAACTCACTTAAATTGGCTGGAAATGGCTGCACAGGTTTCTTAAGCTATTGATTTGTGCTCCATTCATCAAATTCTCTCCTTCACAGAAGGTTGAATGGTTGTTTCTTCTGTGCTTTCTCTACCAAGTACAGTATAAGATGACTTTTTTGCTTTCCTACAATGAAGTGAGTAATAAAAGATTATATGAATCTACAATAGAAAACAGCATAAATAATGGCCTACAATCCCAAACGTAAAATCTTGCACTGCTGTTGTGTTACAAAGTACAGAATTAAGAATACAGGTGTTTTCCAGGACCACGATATTGTTGACCTATCACCAGGTCATCAGTGTTAGAACAGTGGGGGTCCGATCAGGTGGTTGAAAGGGAAGCGGCTCCCAGAGAAAGGCAGAGAGGCACCTAGGCCATGTGACCAATGAATGTGATGTCACTGGTTTAGGAAGAGGCCACAGAGCTCAATGGAGCACAGCGGCCTCTTTAAACAGATGATTGTGGGGATGCAAAGAGATCCCCTCTTATCTGATATCGCTGGCCTATCTTGAACATAAGCCATCAATATTTTACTCCCAATAAGCTCTTTATTTCTAATGGTTCAGGGATAAAAGCACTAAGAAGAACATTATCATCAGCAAATTGTACTGACCACATATCCAGTCCTGATCTTACATGGCATTGCAATGACTTTTTCAGAAATGGCTTAAAGTATTCATCACTGATAAAAATGAAAATTGTGCTGCAATGTAATAATCTCAAATATTGTACATAATGGCCTTTTCTGTTATTAATAACTACTGTATAAGAATATTTGAAGCTGGTAGGTTTTGTAAGTCATGTGCAGTCGCTTTACAGGGAATGTTAACAGCTTGGAAGCAGTTGATCGTTGTTTACTTGGAGGTCAAGCACCACTGGGATTACTACGTATATGATAAGTGAATTGAGAAATTCTCTGTGCTTTGTAGAGAGACACTAAGAAATATCAGAACACATGGACTTTCTATTTATCCCTCCAATTATCTACTACGGTATGTACACTGAGGCCTTCATCACCTGTCTGTATATTTTTAAACACATTTACCCATCACTTTGACTCCAATAGCACCCACTGCTAAGCCTCATATGCCCATTATTGTCAGCCATTTGTTGTTTTGGCCTATGGCCACCTTCCTGTACATTTTATGTTCCGTTGCTTAAACACAACCACATGTAAATGCTTCTTCATTGTGTCTTTAACCAGTTCCGGTTTTGACTTTTGACATTTGGGCAGTCCTTGTTTATTTCTACAAATATGTTTCTGAACATCCCTGCAAAGATCACAGCTGCACACAGAGGTTGAGAGTTTTTTGTCAATGACACCTAGATTCCCCATTGAGACGGCAGAGAGAGTATTTTACCACCTCGCCATTGCTTTATACACTGTGCTCAATGAGCACTCAATATACAAATCAGGAAGTCACTTACTGCTCCAGTAACAACAATCTGAACGCTGGGTATTAGCAGACCCAGATCAGATCTTCATTGCATGCTGTGAGGCTATATTCCCTGCTTTGTACGACATTATGGGGGAACAGTGTGTAAAGTTAAAAAAAAAAAAAATACAGGCAAAATAAAATATGAAAGAAATAAGAATGCCACCACTGGCCTACAGAGAAGCTTCTATCCCTGGCTCAGGTGATAGTAACTATATACCCTATATCAAAATGACCGTAACTGAAAGGGGGCACAATTTAAAAATGCATTTTAGTTGCACTTTGTGCTATTAAGACACAATAAATGAATACATTTTTTAATTTTTCCCCTGTATAAAAAATAAAAAATTGCATAAAAGTAAATCCTCATTTATTAATGAATGAAAAAAATGCTTTCAAAGCCATATGTATTAAGTCTAGACCATTTACCCCCATCAAATCAAGTATGGTCATGGGAAAGGGGGGTTTAAATGGCTCAGACTTGAACTCTTTAATGTTCACATACTTTATGATTGAAAAAACTAATTAAAACTTTTGAAATAAAAAGTTATATTCAGTCCTGGTATTCTCTTCAGTAAAATCGCTCTAGTGGCTAAGTCACAACAGCATTGGTAGTAAAGGCAAATGATGTCACCTCCACAGTATGAGGATACTGCTATCACTTGTCCTCATACAGCCGCATTGTTTCTTGGCAGCAGACCACTGTTCACACAATACAATTCGCTGCCCATATATGCGATAATTTAGGTGTCTGTGTGAACGACAGTTTCACACGATTAATGAGCGTTTTTCTCGTTCATCAGGTAGTCTGCAGCACCTTTAAACTGTCTAATTGTTAGGAACGAGCTTTCGTGGGAATATTCATTAACAATAATCAACCCGAACAACAGCATAAAGTGGGCAAATCTGTTTTTTGAAAGACTGATTTCCAGATGCCTGAGCAATATGGCAAATGATTGGCCAAATTTGTCTGATGCCACACACATAGTACTGGCTGTCCACAACCTTGACAAACACATTTTCGGAGACAAAATGCTGCCAGAAGCCATTGTGAAATATCACATTTTTTCAGTCAGCCAACCTATATTACATGTATCTTTAGAGATCCTCAACAAACATGGTTTGAACTGTTCAGTTTCTGTCTCTCAAAAACCTTGGTTACTGTTGCTTGAGCACCACGTACATTTTTGTCCTGGAAAGAAAAATGTCTGCTTGTTTCTATTATAATTATTTTAATTTCTGCTTAAGGGGTTTTATGAATCATGGTGGATATGCTCCAAGGTGTTCCATAATATCTTGGTCAGCTTTAGTACAATAGTAAATTATGGTCAGTGTCAGACTGTGGTTTCTTGGGCCCACCAAAAGAAATTATTCCAGGGCCCAACTACTATATCATCAATACAGTAGGTTTTTAATGATAGAAATAGAGAATAGTGGCAAATTAGCAAATCTAAATGTAACTCCAAATGTTTTTTTCTCCTAAACCTTTGGGGCACATTATTGCATTAGAGCCTGGTCTCACAGGAGGGTCCTCTGGTAGTCTGGTGGGCCAGTCTGACCCTGATTCTGGTGTAGACTGTAGTATTTCTAAAGCTCCATGGGATGTGCAGTGGACAATCCTCATTAACCCCTTCAACCCCGGGCCTGTTTTCACCTTCCTGACCAGGCGATTTTTTGCAAATCTGACATGTGTCACTTTATGTGGTAATAACTTTGGAATGCTTTTACTTATCCAAGCCATTCTGAGATTGTTTTCTCGTCACATATTGTGCTTCACGATAGTAGTAAATTTGTGGCAAAATATTTCATTTTTATTTTAAAAAAATACCAAATTTACCAAAAATTTGGAAAAATTTCCAAATTTCCAAATTTCAATTTCTCTACTTTCGAAATATATAGTAATACCTCCCAAAATTGTTATTATTTTACATTCCCCATATGTCTACTTTATGTTGGCATCATTTTGTAAATGTCATTTTACTTTTTAGGACGTTATAAGGCTTCTAAGATTTGAATCAAATCTTAAATTTTTTAGAAGATTTCCAAAACCCATTTTTTTAATGACCAGTTCAGGTATAAGGTTACTTTGTGGGGCTTATATAGTGGAAACTCCCCATAAATCACCCCATTTTAGAAACTACACCCCTCAAGCTATTCAAAACTGATTTTACTAACTTTGTTAACCCTTTATGTTTTCCAAGAGAATTGACGGAAAATTGGAATGAAATTTCAAAATTCCATTTTTTTTTAGCAGATTTTAAGTTTTAAACCAATTTCCATGAAACACATCAAGGGTTAACAACAAAAAAAAAACACAAAATCTATTACCCCAATTCTGTAGTTTACAGAAACACCCCATATCTACTCGTCTTCCAATGTACTGGCGCACAGCAGGCTTCACAGTGGAAGGAGCACCATATGGCTTTTGGAGAGCGAAATTAGCTGGAATAATAATTGGGAGCTATGTCGCACATGAAGACCCCCTGAGCTGGCCCTACAGTGGAAACCCCCCAAAAGTGACCCCATTTTGGAAAGAGCACCCCTTAAGGAATCTTTCAAGGTGTGTGCTGAGCACTTTGAGCTCACTGGTTTTTCCTAGAATTAGGATTCACGCGGAAGTGAAAATGAAAAATTGCAATTTTTTGACAAAAAAGTTGCTATACACTCACATTTTTCACTTTCACAAAGGGTAACGGGACAAAATGCACCCCACATTTTGATCACCATTTCCCCCCGAATACGGCAACACCCCATATGTGCTCGTAGCCCAATGTACTGGCGCACAGCAGGCTTGAAAGTGGAAGGAGGACCATATGACTTTTGGAGAGTGAAATTAGCTGGAATAATAATTGGGAGCTATGCCGCACATGAAGACCCCCTGAGCTGGCCCTACAGTGGAAAACCCCCAAAAGTGACCCCATTTTGGAAAGAGCACCCCTTAAGGAATCTTTCAAGGTGTGTGGTGAGCACTTTGAGCTCACTGGTTTTTCCTAGAATTAGGATTCACGCGGAAGAGAAAATGAAAAATTGCAATTTTTTGACAAAAAAGTTGCTATACACCCACATTTTTCACTTTCACAAAGGGTAACGGGACACAATGCACCCCACATTTTGATCACCATTTCCCCCCGAATACGGCAACACCCCATATGTGCTCGTAGCCCAATGCACTGGCGCACAGCAGGCTTCACAGTGGAAGGAGCACCATATGACTTTTGGAGAGTGAAATTAGCTGGAATAATAATTGGGAGCTATGCCGCACATGAAGACCCCCTGAGCTGGCCCTACAGTGGAAACCCCCCAAAAGTGACCCCATTTTGGAAAGAGCACCCCTTAAGGAATCTTTCAAGGTGTGTGGTGAGCACTTTGAGCTCACTGGTTTTTCCTAGAATTAGGATTCATGCGGAAGTGAAAATGAAAAATTGCAATGTTTTGACAAAAAAGTTGCTATACACCCACATTTTTCACTTTCACAAAGGGTAACGGGACAAAATGCACCCCACATTTTGATCACCATTTCCCCCCGAATACGGCAACACCCCATATGTGCTCGTAGCCCAATGTACTGGCGCACAGCAGGCTTCACAGTGGAAGGAGCACCATATGACTTTTGGAGAGTGAAATTAGCTGAAATAATAATTGGGAGCTATGTTGCACATGAAGACCCCCTGAGCTGGCCCTACAGTGGAAACCCCCCAAAAGTGACCCCATTTTGGAAAGAGCACCCCTTAAGGAATCTTTCAAGGTGTGTGGTGAGCACTTTGAGCTCACTGGTTTTTCCTAGAATTAGGATTCACGCGGAAGTGAAAATGAAAAATTGCAATTTTTTGACAAAGAAGTTGCTATACACCCACATTTTTCACTTTCACAAAGGGTAACGGGACAAAATGCACCCCACATTTTGATCACCATTTCCCCCCGAATACGGCAACACCCCATATGTGCTCGTAGCCCAATGCACTGGCGCACAGCAGGCTTCACAGTGGAAGGAGCACCATATGACTTTTGGAGAGTGAAATTAGCTGGAATAATAATTGGGAGCTATGCCGCACATGAAGACCCCCTGAGCTGGCCCTACAGTGGAAACCCCCCAAAAGTGACCCCATTTTGGAAAGAGCACCCCTTAAGGAATCTTTCAAGGTGTGTGCACTTTGAGCTCACTGGTTTTTCCTAGAATTAGGATTCACGCGGAAGAGAAAATGAAAAATTGCAATTTTTTGACAAAGAAGTTGCTATACACCCACATTTTTTACTTTCACAAAGGGTAACGGGACAAAATGCACCCCATATTTTGATCACCATTTCCCCCCGAATACGGCAACACCCCATATGTGCTCGTAGCCCAATGCACTGGCGCACAGCAGGCTTCACAGTGGAAGGAGCACCATATGACTTTTGGAGAGCGAAATTAGCTGGAATAATAATTGGGAGCTATGTCGCACATGAAGAACCCCTGAGCTGGCCCTACAGTGGAAACCCCCCAAAAGTGACACCATTTTGGAAAGAGCACCCCTTAAGGAATCTTTCAAGGTGTGTGGTGAGCACTTTGAGCTCACTGGTTTTTCCTAGAATTAGGATTCACGCGGAAGTGAAAATGAAAAATTGCAATTTTTTGACAAAGAAGTTGCTATACACCCACATTTTTCACTTTCACAAAGGGTAACGGGACAAAATGCACCCCACATTTTGATCACCATTTCCCCCCGAATACGGCAACACCCCATATGTGCTCGTAGCCCAATGCACTGGCGCACAGCAGGCTTCACAGTGGAAGGAGCACCATATGACTTTTGGAGAGCGAAATTAGCTGGAATAATAATTGGGAGCTATGTCGCACATGAAGAACCCCTGAGCTGGCCCTACAGTGGAAACCCCCCAAAAGTGACCCCATTTTGGAAAGAGCACCCCCGTACGGACATTTTAAGTGGTAGAAAGGGTACTTTTTTTACAAACTGGGGTCTCACAGAAGGCAGAAATGCAAGTAACAGCATTTCAAAGCACACATTTGTGAAAATGAAAAATTACAAGCAGACCCCAATTTTTCAGATTCACAAGGGGTTAAAGGAGAAAATGCACCCCAGTACATGTTCCCCTTTTTTTTCAATTAAAACAACACCCCATTTGTGCTTGTAGCCCGCTGTATGGGTGCACAGCAGGCCATCAGAGGCAAACAGCAATATATGGGTTTTAAAGGCCAGAATTAACAGACATGTCTTATTTAAATAACTCCTGAGGTCCCCAGAAATTAAAAACCCCAAGAAGTGACCCCATTTTGGAAAGAGCACCCCCGTACGAACATTTTAAGTGGTAGAAAGGGTACTTTTTTTACAAACTGGGGTCTCACAGAAGGCAGAAATACAAGTAACAGCATTTCAAAGCACACATTTGTGAAAATGAAAAATTATTAGCAGACCCCAATTTTTCAGATTCACAAGGGGTTAAAGGAGAAAATGCACCCCAATACATGTTCCCCTTTTTTTTCAATTAAAACAACTCCCCATTTGTGCTTGTAGCCCGCTGTATGGGCGCACAGCAATATATGGGTTTTAAAGGCCAGAATTAACAGACATGCCTCATTTAAATAACTCCTGAGGTCCCCAGAAATTAAAAACCCCCACAAGTGACCTCATTTTGGAAAGAGCACCCCCGTACGAACATTTTAAGTGGTCGAAAGGGTACTTTTTACTAAAAATGTGTCTCACAGAAGGCAGAAACACTTGTAAAAGCTTTTCAAAGCACACATTTGTGAAAATTAAAAATTACTAGCAGACCCCAATTTTTCAGATTCACAAGGGGTTAAAAGAGAAAATGCACCCAATGCATGTTCCCCAATTTTTCCCCATTAAAACAACACCCCATTTGTGCTTGTAGCCCGCTGTATGGACGCACAGCAGGCCACCAGAGGCAAACTGCAAAATGTGGTTTTTGCAGGCCAGATTTAACAGACATGGTTTTTTATTTGCCATGTTGCTTTTAAAAATTTCCTGAGGTCCCCAACAACTAAAAACCCCAAGAAGTGACCCCATTTTGGAAAGAGCACCCCCGTACGGACATTTTAAGTGGTAGAAAGGGTACTTTTTAGCAAACTGGAGTCTCACAGAAGGCAGAAATGCAAGTAACAGCATTTCAAAGCACACATTTGTGAAAATGAAAAATTACAAGCAGACCCCAATTTTTCAGATTCACAAGGGGTTAAAAGAGAAAATGCACCCAATGCATGTTCCCCAATTTTTCCCCATTAAAACAACACCCCATTTGTGCTTGTAGCCCGCTGTATGGACGCACAGCAGGCCACCAGAGGCAAACTGCAAAATGTGTTTTTTGCAGGCCAGATTTAACAGACATGGTTTTTTATTTGCCATGTTGCTTTTAAAAATTTCCTGAGGTCCCCAACAACTAAAAACCACAAGAAGTGACCCCATTTTGGAAAGAGCACCCCTGTACGGACATTTTAAGTGGTAGAAAGGGTACTTTTTAGCAAACTGGAGTCTCACAGAAGGCAGAAATGCAAGTAACAGCATTTCAAAGCACACATTTGTGAAAATGAAAAATTACAAGCAGACCCCAATTTTTCAGATTCACAAGGGGTTAAAAGAGAAAATGCACCCAATGCATGTTCCCCAATTTTTCTCCATTAAAACAACACCCCATTTGTGATTGTAGCCCGCTGTATGGACGCACAGCAGGCCACCAGAGGCAAACTGCAAAATGTGGTTTTTGCAGGCCAGATTTAACAGACATGGTTTTTTATTTGCCATGTTGCTTTTAAAAATGTCCTGAGGTCCCCAACAACTAAAAACCGCAAGAAGTGACCCCATTTTGGAAAGAGCACCCCTGTATGGACATTTTAAGTGGTAGAAAGGGTACTTTTTAGCAAACTGGAGTCTCACAGAAGGCAGAAATGCAAGTAACAGCATTTCAAAGCACACATTTGTGAAAATGAAAAATTACAAGCAGAACCCAATTTTTCAGATTCACAAGGGGTTAAAAGAGAAAATGCACCCAATGCATGTTCCCCAATTTTTCCCCATTAAAACAACACCCCATTTGTGCTTGTAGCCCGCTGTATGGACGCACAGCAGGCCACCAGAGGCAAACTGCAAAATGTGGTTTTTGCAGGCCAGATTTAACAGACATTGTTTTTTATTTGCCATGTTGCTTTTAAAAATTTCCTGAGGTCCCCAACAACTAAAAACCCCAAGAAGTGACCCCATTTTGGAAAGAGCACCCCTGTACGGACATTTTAAGTGGTAGAAAGGGTACTTTTTAGCAAACTGGAGTCTCACAGAAATTAATATGTAGTGATGGTGAAAAGTGGATATGTAAGATACAGAGACTAAATGTGAGGTATAAAGTGAAAAAAATTCAGGGTACATCAGGGATGAAACTAATCCATGGATTGGTGGTAGATTCTGAAGCAATCCTTGATGCACAGGCCAGGTTTCTCAGGGCAGGTTTCGCAGTGGTGTATAGTGTCCTTCCTAATCCCCCTTTTGGAACACACCCTGCATCGTTTTTGGGTCCTTCCCTTCCTAGCTGTTTGGGGAACTTCACCAGGGAAATGTTGTCCTGGTACAACTCGGGCACTGTAACTTGCAGAAGTACTGGGGGCCTCTTCTGCTTGATTTGGAAAAATTAGGGCCTTGATCACTACTTCTTGAAAGTGAATGAAAGTTCCCGTGTGTCCTGCAGATGCATATAGCACATACGCATTGTACATTGCCATCTGTACAAGGTGTACGGCTAGTTTTTTGTACCACACTTTTGTTTTTCGTGTGGCACTGTAGGGCTTCAGAACTTGATCTGAAAGATCAACTCCTCCCATGTGCTTGTTGTAGGCCAGGATGCAGTCCGGTTTGGGGACAGTGGTAGTGGTACCACGTACACGGGCAGGGGAGCTGGTGTTGGGGTGAATGCTGGTCAGTACAAGGACGTCCCTCTTGTCCTTGTACTTAACCACCATCATGTTTTCGTGGAGGAGAGCCCTACTTTCACCCTTCCTCAGTGGTTGCCCTACCAGGGATCTAGGGAGGCCTCTCTGATTTTTACGTACTGTGCCGCAAGCCACAGTACGCCTGGCACTTAGGGACATGAAGAGGGGTAAGCTGGTATAATAGTTATCCATGTAGAGGTGGTAACCCTTATCCAGCAGTGGGTGCAGCAAGTCCCACACTAGTTTCCCACTAACTCCTAGGCCAGGGGGGCATTCTGGGGGTTCAATCCGTGAATCTTTGCCTTCATAGACCCGGAACCTATAGGTGTACCCTGACCTACTCTCACAGAGCTTGTACATTTTTATGCCATACCTTGCCCGCTTGTTGGGCAGGTACTGGCAGAATTTTAACCTCCCCTTGAAATGCACCAGGGACTCATCAATACAGATGTTTTCTTCTGGGGTGTACACTTCAGAAAACTTGGCGCTGAAGTGGTCAAGGATGGGTCTAATTTTGTAAAGCCGATCGAATGTCAGGTCACTTTGGGGAGGACACTGTGCATTATCGCTGTAATGCAAAAATTTCAATATCGACTCAAATCGATACCGGGTCATGGTGGCACTAAATACTGGAGTGTGGTACAAGACATCCGCACTCCAATACTGTCTCATTTCTGTTTTTTTAATAAGCCCCATGTGCAGCACAAGCCCCCATAAAATTTTTATTTCTGAAGCTGTTACTGGGGTCCAACCTAGGGGTCTTGCGAATTGTGATGTGGGGTTCTGGGTAATGAACTGCTGGGCGTATAAATTTGTTTGGGCCACGATAAGATTTACTAAATCGTCACTGAAAAAGATTTTGAAAAAATCAATTTCTGTGAAGCCCGTGCAGTCAATTTGAATTCCAGAGTTTCCCACAAACTCTGGAATTTGGGGCTGATAATTCTCAGGGGATGGGATCCATATGGGCTCACTCTGGGGGGCTGCCTCAGCGGTCGTTCCGGGGCGCCTCCTAGAGGGTCCCTCATCAGCGGATGATGATGATGATGAGGGGGTGGAGGAGTAGAGGAAAGTGGCGTCCTCTTCTCCTTCAGTGGCCGACTCGGTATCAGAGGCAAGGATGGCGTATGCCTCTTCTGCCGAGTACACTCGTTGGGATGATTGGGACATTTTTAGTTTATTGGGGTGTGATGGGTGAAACGTGTAAAACTTTATTTAGTGTGAGGGGTGTGTATGTAGTGGTTTTACACGTGAAGGTGTTTTTAGTACTGACTTTGAATTAAAAAAAAAAAAAAAGGGGAGGGGGAATAAAAAAAAAAGGTCTTTTCAGTAATAAAAGTCTTCTAATAAATAAAATAAAAAAAAAAGTTTTTGCTGCAGGAAAAAGTTTTTACCGCACAAAAAAAAAGAGCAGACGCGATCAGTAATGGACACTACTGATCGGTGCTCAGTGCTTGCAAAATGCACGTACGCAGAACACGTGCAGAAACCTAAACTGATACTAACTGAAATTTATCTAACTACCACTAACTGTGTTTTTTTTTTTTCACACAAGTAAAAAAAAAAAAAAAATATGCAGATGCTGCTTTTACAGCACACACACACACACGCACACAGATGGTGTGTGAGTGCAGAAACTGTAGTGAAAAAATTCACTCAAGTAAAAAAAAAAAAAAAAAAATGCAGATGCTGCTTTTACAGCACGCACACACGCACACAGATGGTGTGTGGGTGCAGAAACTGTAGTGAAAAAATTCACTACAGTCCTCTGCAAACAGCATGTACGCAGATACAGTGCGTTCGTGCAAACACCTAAACTGAAACTAACTGAAATTTATCTAACTACCACTAACTGTGTTTTTTTTTTCACACAAGTAAAAAAAAAAAAACAAAAATATGCAGATGCTGCTTTTACAGCACGCACACACGCACACAGATGGTGTGTGAGTGCAGAAACTGTAGTGAAAAAATCCACTACAGTCCTCTGCAAACAGCACGTACGCAGATACAGTGCGTTCGTGCAAACACCTAAACTGACACTAACTGAAATTTATCTAACTACCACTAACTGTGTTTTTTTTTTTCTTCACACAAGTAAAAAAAAAAAAAAACAAAAACATGCAGATGCTGCTTTTACAGCACGCACACACGCACACAGATGGTGTGTGAGTGCAGAAACTGTAGTGAAAAAATTCACTACAGTCCTCTGCAAACAGCACGTACGCAGATACAGTGCGTTCGTGCAAAAACCTACACTGACACTAACTGAAATGTGTATATATATATATATATATATATATATATATATATATATATGGATTTTTATATATATATATATGATATATATCTGACTGACACTACCTATATATATCTGACTGACAAAAAATGTGCTGACACAGCACGCATGCACACAAAACGTGTGTGCGTGCAAATACTGTAGTTAAAAAATTCACTACAGTATAAAAAACTGAACACTGGCTAAAAATTAACTTATATCTATATATATAGAGATATGGAGCTCTATGTATATTTATATAAAACCCTAACTGTACTTTCTTCTTTTTTGACCAAAAAAAAAGAGAAAAAAAAAAAAAAAGCACGAAAAATTATCCCCAGGTGCTGATCAGGCAGGTATGCACTGAAAAGCACTGGGCGGTCACAGCTCGCACGCAGAAAAAGCGGTACGGAGCTGTAAAATTGTTAAAAAGTTAAAAAAAAGACAAAAAACACACGGACCAAGTGGCGTCCGTAAAAAAAGGACAGGAGGGGGGTGAGGGAAGGGGGGGGGGACAGGAGGGGACAGGGACGGAGGGTGGGTTAGGGATCTGTAACTTCTTCTTTTCTTCTGTTCTTCTTCTTTTCTTCTGTTCTTCTGTTCTTCTTCTTTTCTTCTTCTTTTCAGCAGTAAAAAAATCAGGTAGCAGTGGTGGTGCACCACAAGTTCCAGCAAGCCAACAGCACACAGAAAAGGACAGAACCTTCCAGCATGCAGTCTCCAGCTAGAATGGCTGCATGCAGGAAGGTTCTGCCCCTTCCTGTGCAGCTGTAGCGCTGCCATTGGCTGGAGCGTTGCTCCAGCCAATGGCAGCGCTGGCAGGGGACCCAAAACACAGGGGTCCCCTGCCTGACCTCGGGAAGGACAGGTGCTGACTAGTTCAGCACCTGTCACCTTCAGATGACCCTCCTCCGATCCCCCTGCAGCTCCGGTGGCTTCCGGGAGCTGCGATGGGCTGGCCTGTGAAAACCAGCCAATCGCAGCCACCGGAGATGCAGGGGGACGGAAATACCGCCCCCTGCCCTTAGGGAACATGGCTGCCTGCCGGGCAGTGCAGCCATGATACCCCGGTTCCCCGGCGATTACGCCCGGGGACCGCGTGACCGCCGCGCCGTAGCTCTACGGCGCTGGTCGGCAACTCACTTCCCGCAGCGCCGTACATGTACGGCACTGGTCGGGAAGGGGTTAAATCATAAGATGAGATCAGACATTGAATATCTTCCTGAACCACAGCCAGTTGCCCTATTAACAATGGTTAATGCAAGTCTTGATAGTCTTGTGAAAATTGACTGTAACTTTACAACTGCCTGATATTGGAAATAATGATTAATATTAAAATCAGGTGAGAATATTGCTTATACTTAAAAGATCTAGTGTCCTCACTTTTTAGGTAACAGTTAAATATTTAATCCTGTAATGCAAAGCCAAATCATGTAATGCAAAGCCAAAGTCTGACATTATTTGCCAGGTTTCATGTCATTTTCTAAGAGAAAATGTAACCTTGATCACCATAATTGTGTTCTAGGCAGCCATGGAAATTAAGACCTATTGCTATCATTAATTGGGCATTTAGTGACTAAGTCTACATTCACACGTCCGTATGTGTGCACATCCTGGAAAACGGTCAGTTTTTTGCGGATCCGTTGTTCCAGGACATCCGTTCCGTCTTTCCGTAAAAAACGGAAGGATAAATAACATCTTTTTTTTTTCACCCCTCCTGGAACGGAATCCGCAAATACAGATTACATGCGGATGCCTTTCCGCATGTCTTCCGCATTTTTTGCGGATCCATAGACTTTCATTGTGCTACGGACCGCAATTCGGGAGAAAAGTAGGACAGGAGGATTTCTGTTTGCGGATCCGCAAAACGGAACGGAACAGATTAACGGATGCGGACAACATACGGTGCAATGTCAAAGAGATTTTGTATCTATACTGTATACTTTCAATCCTTTTATGATCCACTCCTGATTTTGGCTTCCAAAACTGCATGCAAAAACCTGACTATGTGGCCATACCCTCAGTCAAGCCATGCACACCCATGGCAGCGAATGGCTGCACAATTTTATGGCAAAATCAAGCCGGCATTGGTTGCCATAAGTATGGCATGGCTAGGCTGTGTGCAGCTAGCACCTCATTCCACAGGACAACTAATAATGTGGTAACAATTTATACAATTGACTCTATGTTGTGTCATTGCCAATAATTTACTATGTACTGTATTATGTCTATGCCAAGTTTTTACTTAACTTGACAATATTTCTTACCCGAATAGTGAATTCTGTGATGATTTCTTAGGTGAAGACAATATTTTTCTTTATAACAATTGTGCACATTTATGGGGAAAATATTGTTCAAACAGCTTTATAAGCAGATAACACTCAGGCATCCTTGAACGTTTAGCTCAGGTTATAGTTGTTTTAATGCAGGGGTCACACTCTAGACAAGAAGTTGTTACAAAATAGGTACTACTGTTCTTTCTATGCAGTATCATACATAGATAATGGAGGGTGCAAATAGATACAAAATGATGCACCTTTCAGGGGCTGCTTAACACTAGAACACTCCTAACCTGGTGTTCCATCCTATTTTTATGATTCTTGTATTCTGGTATTTTACCTTTGCTTTGCTCATAATCTAGTACATGACCACCTCTTTCTAGAACCAGTCCTGTACCTCACATGGATCCAGAGATTTCCCCATTCATGGCTCTAATTGTTCTGCTAGATTTATTTCACGTTGTCAGCTTATGGCGCATCTGGTGGTAGCTGAATGATGGAACTGAGCATGTGCTTCCATCTCAGCGAGCAGGACAGAGAAATTAGAACAAAGAGTGAACAGCAGGTGGCGCTATACAAGAGATTTTATTGAATAACTCAGTAGCTATAATACATTTTAATTATATGCAATTACAAAAGTATTCAGATCCAGGTGCTGGTTTGAAAACTGTAGAATATTTTTCGTAGGACAATACCTTTAAGTAGGTGAAGTGATATACAACAACAAAGGAAGAAAACCGATGAAGTACTGTCTGTACTATAACGTAGTGAAGTGCAGTCTATATCACTTGTCTGTACACGTCTCCATTTATTTAGCTTTTGCAGCTTTGAAATGATCTGACAATAGTGCTGAGACGCAATTTAATTATACAATTTTCTGACACTGAAGACTGAGATCACAATCGGCAATTGTAAAAAAGATCTTCTAACAATGACTGCTATTCCCACGGCATAGCCATCTTTCTTGGCACATACTGCATTATATTATGATTAACCGTTATTTCTTCTCTTCTGTTTTATTGTTCAACCTCTATTCTCAGCATTACTGAGGGTTTCTTTAATTTTTCATAAAGCTCTCCCAGGATTTCCTTTGCCTAGTCGGTACGTTAGTAAATTCATATTTGAAACATGAAGAGAAGCTGGATGTGAGAGTAATGTAGGAAAGAAGACAATAAAATCTCCCAGATGATCTTTTTTTTACTGCAAGGAAAGCATTCCATCTTAATGTCATAATTATTTCCCCAGTACATGAGACCGGTTCTAATATTACACTGGGATTACCTTAAAATACACTTTTTCAGCCAATTCACAGGGCAATTAATCTTTGTGGTTACCAGGATAGAACATAAGACAGGAACTTGTCTTACGCTGGGTCAGTGTTTGTGGTGAGAAATAAAACACTCTTGAACATGTTGACTGACATAGTGTCTGGATTAACACTCAGAAGTGATGTCATCAGGTTTCCTTATGTCATTGTGATACAATGTGTAACATTGTTTAACCTTCTTCTGAACTTTTCACTTTACAACAGATTTTAATTGACAGAGATGTGGTGAAAGACAATGGTCATGATAAGACTTGTACAGCAGATTAATAAAGTTATTTCACTGTTCTCTTACTCATTTTATTGTCAGGCTACAGAATTCCAGTGGACTGAATGGTTTCTGCCTGGGGTTTATCCATAATGCTAAATAAAATAATGAGTTTGCCATATACTATTACTTTTATACAGTACAATTGTTTTAAAGGGCATCTGTGAGCAGTTTTGACAAAGCTACTGACAGCATTAGGAAGGGGCTGGGGATAGCACTATAAGCATAAATGTTGTGGAATTTTATTATCAGTAGACAGAATATAAACTTTTTCACCATATTCTGGTTCCTTACATGAAATGGAGACAGGACTTCACTGTCAAGTGTTGTCTGCTCTCTGCATTAAAAGGGGTTCTCTGCTTTTGCTATATTGATGACTTATCCTCAAGATAGGTCGTCAATATCAGAACGGCGGGACCCAGACTTCAGCTCCTTTGTCTCATTTACTTCAGTGGGATGGCTCTGGCTTCAAGTGAACAGGAGGGAGCCATCCCATTGAAATGAATGGGATGATGGCAGGGGCGCACTGGCCATAGATGCTACAGGGAAACTCCCTAGGGGTTGATGCCCAGGGGGCTGCCTGAACCCTCCTCACAACCGCCAGCCCTGGTAAGTAGTAAACTGATGCTTCCCTCCTGACTCCTGAATTTAACTTTATTGTCAGCTTAAGGCAACTGGAGCAGGAGGACAGAACATGGCAGCTGGTGCTGGCCACCACAAAGGAGCAGTTTTTGGGGAGGTATTTTGTACTGGTGGGGCAGTATTTTGTGATGCACTGTGGTATTTGGCTTTGCTGGGGTGGTATAATGTGCGGCAATATGGTATTGCTGGCCTCACCTACTTGTGTTGACCCTGCGTTCTGTCAATTTGGGCCCCACTACTAAATAAGGCCACATTTTTCCAGGGCCTCTTTAAAGAAGAACTCCCGCAAAAATTTTTATTCTCTGACCTGTTAGAAAGGTGCATGATATAATCTGTAGTGATTGTCATTTTCTTATCAGTGACTGTTTCTGTGAGTAAAAACCTCTCTTCTTATTGTAGCTAGGTCATGTGACCAACTCCCTGACCTCCAACTGACCCAGAACAGAAAGCCAGTAACTGCTCTATTCATTCCTATGGGAGCCTCACTTTCAGTCTCATAGGAATACATAAAGAATTAGACTTCCTGTCCACACATAAGTCTATGTGTGAGTTGGTGGGTCTAATTCCTAGTCACATGACACAGATAAGAAACTTCAGGATGATATAAGTCAAAAATTCAGACACTGGTAAGAAAATGACATTCACTACAGATTACATCATGTACATTTCTAGCAGGACATGGAATAAAATTTTTGTCGGGAGTTCTTCTTTAAGTTCCCAGTCCACCCCTGGAAGGTGGAGTGGTAATTACACCTATTAGCCAGGATTTCTTTGGCTCCTCCTCCTTGCAACCCCAAATAAGCCTTTGAATTGCATCCTCTCTGTCTTTAGTGCCTTCTCCTAGTAACATATGAAAAGGAAACTTCCTGTTGGTGACTTGTGGAAGAAGCATCAGTATTTGGACTGCCATGAGGAGAAGGTTCAGGCGGGGGACCACATGTATAACTGGGGGGTGACAATAGGGGCAGTACTGGTGACAGTGGAACTCAGGGCAAATGGTAGAATTCTGGTAGAATTGATTTGAACACTAATCAAATTTGTTTTAGTAATTTAATGACTTGGACATGAGATCAATTTCAAGAAGTTTGTTAATCTCTAATGTAAATGTATGTCATAGTACATAATGTACATCTAGATTATGATGATTGCAAAGGCAGAGGAGCTTTGTCCTTACTCAATATAGGAAGGCCATCTGCTATTGATAGCAAAATTCCTGCTGTAACAGCCATATTCAGAGAAACCTCTGATGCAGATCATTTAAAAGAGGCTGCAGCATCTAAAGAGCTTAATATATGGAGGAGGCTCCCAATGTTAGCCTGTCAGCACCCCGCAACATGTTCATGGGCTGCTAATGACCTACCATGGCCGCTGAGGGCCTAACAATAACAAAGGTAGTCTAATCTGCCATTGGTATCTGATAGACATATGACCTAAAAAATGGCTTGAATATGATACAATGACAGGCTATAAAGCTAGGGAGTACTAAGTATAGTATAGCATAGCTTTTGTAAGGATGAAATGGAGTTAAACACCCTGACATAGCACTTGCAGGAGGCTACTGCATGGATCCTGGATCCACCCTTAGCTCAGTCTAGTGAGTCTTACTGTGGTAGAGGAAGTTTGAGGGAGATGCTACATGTGCTCCACACCTAACAAGACTGGACCAAAGATCCAGGGAATCACCTTCTCTGGAGATTATCTAATGAGTGAAATACTTTACCATTACTACTGTACGAGAGAGAGAGAGAGAGAGAGAGAGAGAGAGAGAGAGAGAGAGAGAGACATAAAAGAGCGAGCCAAGAAGGTCTAAAATCTGCATGCCAGTCAGACAGTAAGGTATTTTCTGATCAAAGCTGATAGACGTCACTGCTGTGAGAGGGCCATTGTTAAGATACCCTTTACACTTGGATATGATCTAGCCAGTTGTATCTTATCCCTGTATTCCTCAGTTGGAAATTACAGCCACCTTTTCCTCTCTATCTGGCTCTGGGCAGATAGAGAGGAAAGCGAACTATAATTCCCTTCTTTAGTCAAATCTATACATTGCTATATGGGATATTTGCACTTTGAATTGTTGTACCAGTGTTTTGAACCATTGGATAAACTACAACTCCCATTCTGCACTTTAGTAAAGAGAGATGTTTGTTTTCTACCTCTGGCTTGATTACTGACTCCTAGATCATACGCTGGCCATTGCAACCTACGCCTCCTACCTTGTACAGGCACTAAACCTACAACATCAGGGGAAGCCCAACTACCATCACTCAGGAGCCCCAACATCAGGGTGTGCCCCAAGGGAAAAAAAAGTGCACCCTCCTAACACTGCCCTGACCCTAGGCCGCGTTAATGTGAGGATTGCCACTGTGATTGACTATTAGCTAGAGCCACTACCACTCCCATCCTTTGCTCCTCCTAGGCTGGTTAGCACATAAGCAAACAAACAAATGCAAATTCAAGTCCTCTGGTGGGACAAAAGAATGTAAAATAAAGTTAAATAACATTAAAGAAAGATTAATAAAGAAAAAATCTCTCACCATAAAATAAAACCTTTTTTCAGATTTTTGTCTAAAGATAACAATCCATTACAAAATCACATATGGTATCTCACAAAACTAAAGAAGATAGTGTCTGCCTAACGGTATTAAAAGGAAAAAAATCAAGCAAAAAAGTGTTGGCTTATTTGCTATATTTTACATTTTATAAGAGTTTATTAATATTTTATATCTCATATCTATCTATTCTATCTGATATATATATTTCTAATTTCATATGCTCAATAGCGTAACTATCTCTGTAGATTGACTTGGAGTAGGGTTAGAGTATGTGTAATTTTTCATTACCAGAGTGCAATCAACCAGAGAACAGCTGTTTTGTGTATGAAAGTACAAAGCACATTATCCTAAAAGATTACACGTCATATTTGTTCTGAGATACAGTGCATCAAAGCTGTGATCCAACTCCCCCTAGAAATACTGTCACCTATTGCTGTCTGAGGAGTATAAGAATCTGACAAACATAAAACAAGATGTTTCTTGTCTAGGGTATTGCTCTGAAACTCTGGGGGAGAGACTGGTGGAGACCAGAGCTGTGGAGATGCCTTCCAGTAGAGTTTAGGGTGTTTTCTCTTCCCCCTTTTCCCCCGGGAAGCCTTTTTCACAGCAATAAAAGCAAATGTTATCCGTCAAGTATGTTCAGTTGATACCTCCATAACCTTGTTCCCTTAGAAAAGTAAGAAAGCAAGAAGCTGGTTGTGCAGATCTTATGTTTAGTATTAGATAAATTTGTTGTGTAGGCAATTTATGAATTATGGATTAGGGTTGTGAGTTCACAGCCTGCTGGTTACCCAAAACCAGCCAATCTGATTATCAAGGAAATATTAGAGTAGTGGCTGGCTCACACATAATCCTACATAGCTTGCGGTAATAGCAATAGCACATTTTATGATTTAAAGTCACAATTTAAAGTCACACTCCAATAGGTTGGTTTGACAATACATTCGAAATAGGGGGAGGGGTGGAATGTTAGGAATGGGGATGCATTAGATGATATGTATTTTATTCTGTACCAGCATTATTTTATCTTATTTTGTACCAGTGAGATTATAGTGAATAGGTAGGTGATCTATGCTAACCCATATTTTAATTATAGTATAAGAAGTATACAAGAAATCACAGGATGCTATTCAGCACAAAGCTGTCCTGGTTTTGTTAGGGAGTAAGGGCTCATGTACACAAACATATTTTCTTTCCATGTCCATTCTGTTGCGGACCTAATGCGGCACCATTCATTTCAATGGGTCCGCAAAAAAAAAAAGGAAGCTACTCCCAGGTGGTTTCTATAGGTCCGTATTTCCGTACCGCAAAAAAATAGAACATTTCCAATTATTATCTGTATTACGGACTAGGATAGTACCGTTCTATTAGGAGCAAGCTTTTCTGTTCTGCAAAATATGGAATGCACACGGACGTCATCTGTATTTTTGGTAGATATGTTTTTTGCAGACCGTAAAATAAATATGGTCGTGTGCATGAGCCCTAAAATGGAGACATATACAACTGCCACTGAGAAAGGAGGTTAAGAGGCCACAAAACGCATTGGGCTAGACATGCTAACTGTAAGGTGTGTCATTGCAGCACTAAAGAATGGTTCACAGTTGCTGCCATTAGGAAATGAACACTTACACACATAGGAGCACCGATAGGCAGCTCAGGTTCTGTTCACACAACAGATTTTTGGCACTGGTTTCAGCTCGGATTCAGTGGCGAAGACAGCGCTGAATCTGACACTTCCTCCTATTGTTTTCAATGGGAGGCTGCTCCGCGGCTCATATCTCTGAGGATTTTTCATGTGCTGTTTTACAGAATACATTAAAAAGTTACATGTCCATTCTTGGCGCGGTTACTGCACGGATACCTAAGAAAGCCATGGCAGTGGAGCTAAACCGAGAATGGCCCCACAGCATTCAAAATGAAAAACCATGGTAGAAACTGCAGTAGTCTCTGCTGTAGGATATGCAGTGGATGTTGACAGGGTCAAAATCTGTCATGTGGCCCTACCCTCACAGTACTCAGTGTGAAAGCACTGATTGAAATCTAGTGCGGGTACCTACTATGAGAGTTTACTTTCACTTTCTGACCACTAAAGAAGATACACAGCTACCAAGCAGTCTGGAGGATTAGAATTAGACCACTACTGGTGACAGACGAGCAACACTTCAGCTACCCAGCCAGGATTACACAGACCAGTGAAGCTCAGTGCATTTTACTTTATGTCATTTATATTTTAGTACTATGTGTTTATAATTGTAGTTCTCTTTACCAATACACACCTTGCAAACACCATGTAGTCATCCTTACAACTTCTATTGCTATTACTGCACTCTTGCTGACATTAGTGGTCACCTCAGTTTTCCTATGTGCCTGTTATGAGGATTCATGTGCTGAAGGAGAGTTAGAGAGAGGTAACATCAATATCATCCTGCAGTAACTGAGAGTAAGCCATTCAGTCCACAATGTCATCCGCTTCCTCTACAATAATATTCCGTGTCAACTGCGGGTGAGAGGCAATTGTGGCCTGCTACTACTGGCTGAACAGCTAGTCTTGAAAAGTGCTGCCAGTGTTCTGTCCTACTTTACTCCATCCATCGGCACTCTACCTTTTACCTGAATTTTTATTTTTAAACCGTCACTTATCAAGAAAAATAATCAGAACTCACACTGTAGTATATGGCAGACATCACTATGGCATACCACACACCAGCTCACATACCAGCTCAGGGCCAACTGAGAATAAGAGATGCTGTATGCAAAGGAGAACTCTACTAAAATATACCAGCTACAAGTAAAATACTGGTCAGATATAATGCTATAACCCATGTATATGAAAGTGGATGGGGAGATTCATAAGAGAAATATATTCTTATTAGAGATGAGCGAGCGTACTCGTCCGAGCTTGGTGCTCGTTCGAGTATTAGGGTACTCGTAAGTACTCGCAGCTCGGACAAGTATCTCGCCATACTGGCAACTTCCGCATCGTGCTTTTTTGGCGCCTATAAACACAGCCAATCACAAGCCAGGAGACTCTACAGTACACCCAGCATCACGTGAAGCCCTTACATGTCGATAGCAGGGGTTGGCTGGCCTGATCAGGTGACCCTGGAATATACTAGTGACTGGCTGGCGCTCGGCTCAGATGCCGTCTGGATGTCGTTAGGGATAGAGCTGCTGCCTTTCAGGGACAGTGTTAGGGCCTGAATTTAGTTCTCAGTTAGGCAGGAATCACCCACAAAGAACCCAACAGCCCTTCTAAGGGCTAGAAGAAATTTTTTTTTTGTCTCCTGGCTTGGCTGGCTGGCACTAGTAGTGCAGCTATCGCCATATCTAACCCTGTTTTTTTTTTATTGTTCTATCTCAGTGATACAAATCCATTGCACACAGCAGTGTGGAACCATTCTGTGTGTCACAGTTCAGCACTGACTCACTCCAATCCATATATACTGTCCAGGTGACACTTTCTGTACGTCACAGAATACAACCAAGTCATTTGCTACCAATATCATCTACAGCTTGATCCAGAAAACTCTCTGTGCGACATTTGTCTGGGTCGCAGACTAAATAGCCACCGTTAAAAGGGTGTCAGTCAGTCCTACCATAGTCCCTGCACGTCACGTTCCCAAAAAAACAAAATAAAAAAAATATTTTTTCAGTTGTTTTAGCTCAGTGATACAAATCCTTTTTACTCAGCTGTGTGTAACCTTTCTGTGTGTCACAGTTCAGTACACTAGCTCCGATCCGTATATACTGTCCAGGTGACACTTTCTGTACGTCACAGAATACAACCAAGTCATTTGCTACCAATATCATCTACAGCTTGATCCAGAAAACTCTCTGTGCGACATTTGTCTGGGTCGCAGACTAAATAGCCACCGTTAACAGGGTGTCAGTCAGTTCTACCATAGTTCCTGCACATCACGTTCCCAAAAAAACAAAATTTTATAAAAAATATAAAAAAACAAATATTAAAAAAATTATTTTTTCAGTTGTTTTAGCTCAGTGATACAAATCCATTTTACTCAGCTGCGTGTAACCTTTCTGTGTGTCACAGTTCAGCACACTCGCTCCAATCCGTATAATCTGTCCAGGTGACACTTTCTGTACGTCACTTAATTCTACCGGACTTAACAAGTTTGTGGGTTTCAGTATACCAGGCCCGTGTAATTTATTTATTTTTTTTTATCATACACCTATATACAAAAAATGTTGAACCCCAGGGCTAAGGGTCGAGGGCGAGGGCGAGGGCGTGGGCGTGGGCATTCAATTACTGCAGGGGGCAGAGGCCGTGGTCCTGGGCAGGGTGAGACAGTACCCGCTGATGAGGGAGCAGGGGAATTCCGCAGAGCTACACTCCCTAGCTTCATGTCTCAACTTACAGGGATACGTGGTAGAGGACTGTTGAAACCACAACAGTGCGAACAGCTGATCTCGTGGATTGCGGACAATGCTTCAAGTAATTTGTCCACCAGTCAGTCTTCCACGCAGTCCACCCACGTTACCCAAGGGAGCACTCCTATGGCTCCTCTACCTCAACCTCCTTCCCCCCAGTCTGCCCCCTCCCAGGAAAATTTGGAATGCAATCCGGCATACTCTCAGGAACTGTTTTCTGGACCCTTCCCAGAGTCACAAACCACTTCTCAGGTTGCTGCTGACCTCGTTCCCGATGCGCAAGTTTTCCAACTGTCGCAGTCTGTGGGTGATGATGATGATGATGACAATGTTGACTTAGTGGAAGAAGTTTGTAAAGAGGTGTCGGACGATGAGGAGACACGGTTGTCAGACAGTGGTGAAGTTGTTGTTAGGGGAGGAATTCCGAGGAGGGAGCAGACTGAGGAATCGGAGGATGACGAGGTGACTGACCCAAGCTGGGTTGATATGCCGAGTGAAGACAGTGAAGACAGTGCTTCTGAGGCGGAGGCGAGTGCTGCACCAGAACAGGTTGTAAGAGGCAGTGGTGTGGCCAGAGGGAGAAGCAGGGCCAGAGCTGGTGCATCAGCAGCAACTGTTTCACGTAGTGAAGCTCCCGTGGCGAGGCCTAGATGTTCGCAAGTCTGGAGGTTCTTTAAAGAAAGTGAGGATGACCGACGGACTGTGGTGTGCAACCTGTGCCACACCAGGATCAGCAGGGGTGCCACCACTACTAGCCTAACCACCACCAGCATGCGCAGGCATATGAGTGCTAAACACCCCACTCAATGGAACCAAGGCCGTTCACCACCTCCTGCGGGTCACACCACTGCTCCTTCCCCTGTGTCACTCGCTGCCTCTGCTAGTCAACCCCCTGCGTCACTCGCTGCCTCTGCTAGTCAACCCCCTGCCCAGGACCCCGGCACGAGCGCCTCCCGCCGGAAAACCACACCTTCACCTCCACGATCCTCCACAGCGTCCACCAATGTGTCCCAGCGCAGCGTTCAGCTGTCTTTACAGCAGACGCTGGAGCGCAAGAGGAAATACAGTTCCATCCACCCACATGCCCAAGCCCTCAACGT